>JAZHYW010001467.1:0-33429 GCA_037355805.1 Ixodes ricinus | reverse complement strand
TAGTAAACGTATAAATGTATTTATGCAGACTAAATTTCTCTTGAAGATATATCCATCACTCAAGATAGATGTTAGCAGAGGAAGAATATATGACAATTCTGGAAAGAGGTCCTTGTTGTTTGATGCCAGGACGTTAGTATTGCAACTAAGATATACGAAACTGACTATCAAGACGCAGATACACTGTATTATGCTTGTGCAGAGAAAGAAGACACGACACAAGAATTGATATCATGTTGCATTGCGAGTCACCCAACGGTTTTTGAGGGGAAGATTGATTTAGTAATTGCAGTGGCTGCTAATCACAATGAAAAAAAAAGATTTGGTAAAGTAGAACCATTTAGACACCGATTAATTGATTCGAGGAGCAGGTCAATAAAATAACAAACACTTTCGTATTCTCACTTCAGAGAGTGACAAAGGGCTTCGCTTATTATTCTTCAAAGAACGTCAGGGTGGGATATATTAACCGTGAAGTTTTAAAACACCAGCCAAGGGGCGCTATCCTACACCCGGCCCAAAACCCAAACAAAGTAAAAACGCTCACCTATTATTGTAGGATTGCACAAAAACAAGGGCATCGTTGATAGTCCCAACAATGCACAACACAATGGGAATGCATCAGCTCCAAGGTAGTCTGTGATAATTGCAGCTTTTATGGCTCCGAGGAATGCTGACGAGCTTGCTACGCAGAAGCAAATAATGACAACATAGGTATATTTTTGAACTTCTGGAAGGATTAGCAGCGAGCAACCGTAAACGATGAGATTGACCACGATTAGTGTGCTTCGGCTCATAAATCCGCGGTCAGCCAGAAGCGGGACAATTAAACATCCCACCAGTTGGGCAACTGATGAATACACAACGATGAATTCGGCTGTTTCCAGAGGAAAGCCTTTATCTATTGAATAGTCGACAATTGTTGACTGAAATGCCAGGGATGCGAAATCCGATATGACCATATATAGAACAATCGAATAACAAACTGGCATTCGAAGTGTGCTGAAGGACTCTTGAATAATCTCAGCGCCTTTAGAAATGTTATTTCCGGAGGGATTCCTGCTTGGAGAACCGTACTGTGAAAGGTGCGTTCCGTTCATAGTTAAGTATTCCGGAGACTTGACAGGCTGTCCGACTTGCGATTTCTGTCTGATCCATTGGGGCACGTTTAACGTGAGAGAAAACGCTGTTACGTGCATTGTGATGGCACCGGTCAGAAGTAGAGTGCCACGGAAGCCATACGCTTCCTCAAAATACATAAGGGCCGGCGGGAAAATTAGGGATGCTAAATACACGCCAGCGAATTTGACGCCGCAAGCTATGCCCCGGTACCGTTCGAAGTATAAGATGTTAATGTAGGCGAGAGATAACGTGACGATTCCTACACCGGTACCTGAAAAGAGAAGGAAACGGTAAGTTGTTCAGTTTCATCCAGTGACAGAACACATTTTTTATTCTTATAAGTTTCAACAGTTCACATGTTATATGTTATATTAAAGGACGGTTCACAGGCTTGGAATTTTTTAGAACCGAGTGCATTAAAACTTAAGCTAAGCAGGGGACACATCAGCCATTAATACGGGCGCCGTGTGGCAGACTCATTCTTGCGCGGAATGGCGCCGTGGCATTATTCCACGTCATAGCGTCTGGGGAAGTTGCTATGTAAACTGTCGCGCGGCGCCCGTTTCATTCTCCATGTATCACCTGCTTTATTATGATCTATTACGACAGATTGCACCACCTATCGGTTAACCGTGGAACACTTGTGATTTCCGTACACTTCTTACTCTCCGGTCTCGTGGAGTGCTGTTCCAGGGCCACCTCATAGATGGTGCCAGTGTGCCAGAGTGTTCTCTCGTCGTAAGCGATCGCAAGATGTTGGCCGTAAGCATGTGCAAATGTATGGACAGCCTTAATAAACATGATGCATGGTCTTCACTGGTCTAACACTATGCGTCAGATCAGTGTTGTCATTTGGCATAAGGCAGGAGAGTTGTGGACACACTTGAGTATATAGTTTAAAGCAAAACCGCTATACAGTGCATTAAATTGCAATACAAATATCACGACAACAAAAATGTTGTTAAAATACCGTAAATATTTCAACATTGTACTTAAACGGATGAATTACAAACAATTCACTCGATTACTGAACCATAATATTTTAGCCGTTGAATATATTCGATTATTACCGTTACCATGAATTGATTTTCGTACTTTTTATGCACACTTTTAACTCACATTGTGGTATATACGGGTAATATACAATATTAGCCATTAAAAATATTCTATATCATGTCTATCTTTGCTATGCTAGTGCAAGTTGTTCGTTAAACTCCACCCCATAAGCTAAATGTTGCTGAGTATATTGTAGAAGATTGATCAGCGCATACCTCGCGTTCTCGACGTCAGAATGGCTGGGTTTTCAAGGAAAACTGATTCATCGATGCAATATATATGGTAGACAAATAAGGCATAGAGTCTGAGCTGATATCGCCTTGACAGCTAGTTATACCAACGTGTTTTTGGGAACAATGAACGCCAATCACCCAATGCGGTGCCACGCATGATATTGTCACGAATGACGATGTGACAAACAAGGAACTTAAGAAACTGAAACGTTTAATGAGGCGAACTTGAGCCCGGTTGCCCGGCTCCAGTTGCCACGCGAAGCCCCTTTGCACACGCGTGGGCTTCTGGAACAATCGGCGTAGAAGGTTCGGCGTGTAGAACATTCTAACCTAGAATCAGCAACGCGGTTCTCGAATTTACCAGAACATTACGTTAGAGCCCACAAAAATACGTCCCCGCGGCCAGAAATCTAACCCTGGCTTTCTGCGTGGAAGGCACGCGCGATAACCGTTAGGCCACGAGCGCGCTGCCTGCTTGATCAGCTGCGCTCGCAGCAATATCTTGTATGATACAAGTCATGATAAACTGGGATTGGCTAAAATTCTTAGCACCATGGTTGTGATTCATCGGTTCAGTCTCGCTAATGTTTTATGCTCCCTACACATAAATCCCACCACGTCTGTCGATTGAATTCCCGGGCAGGAAACGCTGCGCTAGACGCTGGAGGCATTGTTACAAAATATGGCTTGTTCAGCGCCTTGTGCTTTTGTGATCGTGTTCGGACGTGTCTTCAAGTCTGTGCAGTGTCTTGTACGGGTTCTCACACATTTTTTTATAATAACGCCAGTGCACAATCTGCCAATGATTCCCAAGTTATTTCAGTAAAGAAAAAAAGAAGAGTAGTTTAAGAATGAAGACACTCTTCACTTTCCAGACGTGACCACTGCTAAGTTCATGCTCTCCCCTAGCTGAAGATGTCTCGCCAGGAAAACTATCTTCAACACTTGTTGCCGCTTTGATTATATTGACACGTGGTTTCTGCTCCAGTAAAAGGCAAATTTTGGATGTCTGAACAGGCCAAATTTCTAATAGCTAGAAATGATCCCAGTGGTTAACGTTGCGTAGAAACAATGCGCAGTCCTCAGGCATTGTTAGACCGTGAGAGCATAGGACTGGAATTACGATTGAAAGCTGTCTCACTGGTTAGTTGAATTTTGTCGCGCCGACATAGCGCCACCGGTAGGTTTCGGCCGCCGCTCGGTCATTACAGCTTAAATTTGTTTACGAATGCACGTGAATCTAACGAGGTATCAAGTTCGTTGGAGATAAAGTAGAAAGAAAGTGAAATTGCACGCCCCCAGACAGATGTGTTTTGATTTGCACTGAACCTACCAGGACGTGTAATTGAAAGACTGGGCATCATTTAGTAACTACTACAGCGTAGGAGAATGGTACGTCGCAGCTTAGACTAGTAAGGTAGATTTGTATAAAAATTTATCAATGAGGTTAACCGAACTTGTCAGAAATTAAATACTTGTTATGATATATTACAAAATATTTCATACCGTAAATAGCGCCCAATGTGGCGGTTGTCCATTGCATACTGGGCGCAAAAGCTGAGGCAATGATGCCAGTCCAGGTAAATATGCTGCCGATCAGAGAAATTTGGTAAGCAGACAGTCGGAACCTGAGCAGCCAGACAAGGACTCCTGAAATAGTTAACAAGACACGTATAGCTATTCACACAATAGCTTTGAATACGCTTGATTATGTTGTAGGGGTTTCGTCGACATGCCCTCTGAGTTGCCATAACAACAAAGCAGATATGTTTTCACGAAATGGCTGTAGAGTGACAACCACCCTCAGAACGTAAAAGATTGAGACATCATGGATGGTTTTATAAAGAGCTTGCTTTTTCTGTCGATGAAATTGTAACATAACGCAGTGGTTCGCCTGAGACGCCTGCCGGGAACCACAAAAGTCAAAACGAAGCGCATGTAGATTGCACGTAAAACGGCTCTCATTTGGTCGAAGTTTTTTCTGGACCTTGTGGACGTCACCTACGATTAAAGCTGGTACAGTTTCCATGGGCCTCCAGCGTCGCCCAGGAGCGCTGCGAAAAGGGACTTGTTAAGGCTTTTTCTGAGTAGAACAAACGTGAGCGTCCCAAACTTTCACACGTGTCGAAGCGGGTCTCTCTTGATGTGGAATGCGAGATCACGAGAACAAATACGAAAACAAACAAGAAAAATTCGAACGCCGTCGAAGCGCAGGTCAAGGCCAAGACGCCAAGAGCGTGAGTTTCACGCGTTCCAAGGAAAGAAAGGAAGCAAAAATCGTCCGGACGCCAGATGTTCTGACTTCACCAGGCAGAGATAAGAGCTGCGTACCGTATCGGTGGTGGCATTAATTTGGCACATTCCTTTGTCTTCGGGCGCTGAATCTAGCCGATTTCGGACGCTGAAAGTTGTTTCTCCGTTTATTAGCACTAAACAGAAAGATAAAAGCTCAGCCAAGTATGCGAGGCCCAGTCAGGTGAGCTTGTACTACCCAAAATGAGGGCGCCACAGTTTATTTGAAGCTTGAACGCAGGAAGCCTATTCGCTCTTAGCAAGACAATTTGCTAAGTGGATGTCCATCCTAATACAACGCTACCAATCTTGATGTTATACTGTCGGGCGTAAAAGGAAAAAAATAAATAAATTGGGGATTGTGCTGTGCTGCACTTTGTACGCACCTGACATATTTATGAGGACAGATGTCACACTGTTTGGCCAGGATGCATCTGATCGATTGATGCTGAACACTTCCATGAATCCCACGTAGAAGAATCCAGAATTTTGCCTTCCGATTGAGGCTGCCAACATTGCCAGGGCTGCGATTATGGGAATATGCCAGCACCTGTCGAGACCATTACTGCTTCCATTCTGGGCCTCTTTCGCCAACGGTTGCCTTGGGGTGGTCATCCTCACTTTGAGGGGAAGAAGGGATCTGAACAAACAAAAAATTACAACAAGGAATCACGTCAGAGATGTACTTCGTTTGACATGTGTTAAATTTAAGAATATGTAAAGTCGGCAGTTAGACCTGTTACATGTTGCCCGGAACGTGCCAAAACCAAGCATTTCAATCTGGTTGAAACTTTTTTTAAATTGTATTTAGGTGAGATATAAATTCAAAATGGTTTATTTAGTTTGAAGCGATAATTGTTCGTCTTTCTTGTGTTGTTGGAAGTTGAACGCATGTATTGCCACTGCACGAGTTATAATGATTGTGTGTAACCTGAGACGATATTTTCCTACGAAAAAAGCGGACATATCACTATAGCCTCACAGCATTAGGGACGTGGGTTGTCATCGACCCTACAGCTTATTTCTGCATTTTGTACGCTTTAACAGGTGAAGTAAACGACTGCGTTTATTTTCATAAAGATGAAGAATAAATCACACGACAAACTCGCTTTTTTACGCATGAATCAAACGATTAAAAAAAAATTAAAGTTCAATATGAGGGGAGCGCGCGGGCGTTATTAAGAGTGGAAAGATTGACCTGGCGGGTGGATCTAACGTCTTTTTGAGGGAAACAGAACCCTTGTAGTGCCTGTGGGGAAACGGCTGTAGGAATGTTATTTCAAACAAAACAACGGGGTCGGCACAGTCAGAGAAAGTAGAAAAAAAATCGTTTGATGTATTATACGGCAATTGGAATGGTCATGACCGCGAGTACCTCAAAAACGTTTGAGGTATTAGGGGGCATGTCACCGCCAAGATGGAACACTCACCGCTTCTACTGTTCCAGGTTATGCTTTTTTCGGCATGCCAGGCGACAACATTCAGCATGACGCCAACGGAACGACCTCTTATGATTACACTGAATGTACCCCCTTTCATGTAATGCCCTTAATTGGGCCTTTGAGGTACCGTGAATGAATAAATATATGAAGTCGCGGAAATGGGGCTACAGCTTGCAAAACGTTGTATGCAGAGGCCAAAAAAAATATAATTAGCCTGACGCTGGTTAATTGTGGAACATCCGTCCTACAACCATCACTCATCTGTGAGATCTGAGCATCTACGTTAGATAAATTTCAGTTTAAGAGGCAGCAATATTTTATTTTATCTGTCTTCAGACGATTGAAACCTTTTTTACGAAACATTCGGATCAGAGAATTAGGGGGTAAATATACCGCAACATTGTGAACCACTTTTAACTACCAAATTTAAAAACAAATATTTAAAACATTTGATAATAGGTTTTTTAGCGTTCTGTGTATGTTTCTTTTATTATTTACTTAACGCGGGCTATTTCGACGAATCGAACAGGCAACTAGTTTCAAGAGCATGCGGTGGTGCTCCGATAAATTAGTTATTTGGAAATCTATACAACATGAATCATTTATCTATCGAGAAAAAGCTGCATAGACAAGCCGCATAATATTAAATGTAGTTTCACTAAAAGAACAACGGTCCAAAAAAAAAAAACTAAGTGAATTGATATCGCAGGTGAGTAACAAAGTATGACCAGTTCTGGAAAAAAAAGTTTGTGAACAGCGCTTATTATTGCGAGACTCGTTTTACTCCATACCTAAACGAGTCTCATAAAGTGATTCTTGCGCTGTCTTCTCTTCAACAAAAGTTTATTTAGGGACATACTTGCGCAATTCAGGTATTTAATGTTATTTTTTAGCTGAATGTCTCTGGGAGCGATTTTAAAAGCATTATTTTATTTTGGGTCGACGTGCCGAAGTAGAGGGATGCTTTAGATTGGCAGCGACCAGAAAATGTGTTTCGCGAAGTAAATATTGCTGTAACTGGAATTTCGAAAAAAACAAAAATTCTGTGACATCTGTGTCATATATAATCATCATTGTAACAACCAAAAAAACTGAAAAAATAAACTTTTTCTTAAAAAAACAATAGTGCACTTGGACGTTGAATGAAGTAGAAAATACGTGTTTTTTTATCACACTTAAGCAAGATGAAGGCCTAGCTCGTCACAATCTAAAATGTAAAATTTTCTGTTTTCGTTCTTTCAAGCCAGAGGGGAAATAGGATTTTTTTTTAAATTTTACTTCTACAAAGGCACTTTTTAAAATCGGAACTTACACTAGTTTATTTACGTTTAGTGGAAAATTAATCTAATTATAAATGAATAAAAATCAAAATATGCTTATAACTGTAGGTAGTGCGAGAAACCGCGATTTCGCACAAAGGAGGCAAGTCGCGTGAGGTTTCTAAACGTAAGTTGGCTCCGAAGAAGTGATCTTACATTACGTTCCAATCAATGGAATTTAAAACAAAATCAACTGAAGTTCATCTTTATGAGAGCAATCGTAACCTGAATCTATTTTTGTGCGGGTGACACCTGCAATATATAATTGAGTATTTAAAGTATTCAAAAGTTTATGTGACGTGATGAGATATTTTACTGAATTTGCTTTCTCGAGGAGTAAGAAATAAGCTGAGTTTACATTATTGTGCAAACATTAGCTCACACTATAGCTCGTTTCAGCTTGAAGGAACAGTGAAATAAAAAAAATCGTTTTTTAGTAATTTTAACTTTTTTTTCTAAAGTTGCGTCCACCTAAATTGCGTCCACCTTCACCCAAATTGCGTCTAACGACGTCAATATTGCACCAGCATTTTCTTAGTATAAAAATTAGAATAAAATATGTGTCCCAGTAATGCCTTTAAAAAAAAACTTATTTTTCTCTTTAGTGTTTCTTTAAGTCCAGACGCTACCGATGCTATCGGACCAATCAAACAGCGTTAAAAGAGCAAGTCACTAGGTCTTTTCTCTGTATGATTGGTTCAGCGATGATAAAACACGTACAGAAACACGACGCACACCATAATGGTGCATGTTTTACGCATGATCTGATCGGTCTCGCCAGCTCATAGCGTGTGCTGCATATAGACCTGGTGAAACGAAGTACAGACTTTTGCAAGTGCGTCATCTGGGCGCCACTGTCTTGTTACTGGTGGGGGTAGCTTATCTGATAGTCAAGCATTGCTAAGGCCATGGGTACGCTTCAGCAATGCTAGACTATCTACCCACACCAGCTGCAAGATCACTCTAAAAAAGTCTGTTGGTCTACTTTCAAGCACAGCACTCGGAGAGCCAATCAGCGGAACTTACGGAGGCAGCTCAGCGAATGACGATGCGGAAACATATGTTTAGACCTAAAAACGCAGTCTTAGTTGTGACATTAAGCAATGCAAAACGTCACGCTTGCATTGCTTAATGTCACAACTCAGTCTGCGTTTTTTGGTCTAAACAGATGTTTCGGCATCGTCATTCGCTGAGCTGCCTCCGTAAGTTGCGCTGATTGGTTTTCCGAGTGTTGTTCGTGAAGGTAGACGCACGGACTTCTTTTAGGGTGATGGAGGCTCCCAGACCCCGTACTTGCAAACGTCTGCAGCCAAGTCTGACAAAACATAATTCCGGAATTAAGCTAGAACACTTGGCGATATATAAACAAACAAGAAATATATATGCAATTTGTGCCACTTGCCGTTCCGTTGAACCAATGCAACGAATTCTCGCACTGCAGTATCAGCAATGTCAAATGTAACAGCGGTCCTCCACCGTGGTACGCGCCTAGAAATGTCGTTCGTGAACACGCCGTCTTAAACAGCACTGCACCGGGAGACCTCCACGCACTGAAGTTGTCACGTCGTTCGTCCAGTGCCTTATCTGATAACGGCACAAACAAATACTTGGCCAAACGGTGCCGCTTTCTATGCCGCAGAGGTCAGGTCTTGATGCTGGCTTTGGGATAAGTGTAGGTTCAGTCACGTGCACCCCAAATTTATTTTGCTTAGCTTGCTGGTAGAGGCAAGGTGCTTCGTCTATTCCGGCTGTCTTATCTATCTCCGTACGAACGGTCTGAACTCCGGCGCAATGTGCCACCAGCGGCGAGCAAGGATGCACTGAGCTGCTTTGATGGCTAATAAACAGACTACGGCTAGGCGAAAGGAAAACAATAGTCGGGGGTTACAACGCAGTTGTTTTAATGACGGTGGAAGTTTTGCTTCCATGGCAACAACCTCAGCATGAACAATAAAACATGAAGTATGACACATGTGAAAGAGCCTGAAAAAAAAAAAAAAGAACATTTCGCTGACGCCAAAAAAAAAAAAGACTAAGGAAGGTTTCTTTTTTTAGCTGACAAATTAAACTGTATATCTTAATTTACGACATGTTGGTTAGCACGAAAAGATCCAGTCTGTTTTTGAACTCGTATGATGCTGGTAGAGAATTTAGCGAGCTAATCACTTTTCGCGTCAAGGAAAAAGTAAGGTATATTCCTTATTTCTTGATGGAGTGATGAGTAAAGGTATTTAGTTACTTCTGGAAAAGAACGTGTGCAACATAAGTTACCTTGTTTTTTTACCCCATCACGCGCCTGTGACTTTGAAGGCAAAAGCAAACGACAATAGAAAAATTGCAAACTATGTTTACGAATGCGTTAAAAAGCTAGACATTATTAACGACAAAATCTGTTGGGCGGCGTCCACTGCTTCGGCAAGGACGACCAGTCCAGTGTAACGATAAAATAACTCGTTCCTTTTGAGCTGTAGTAACGCGTTTCTACTGCATTTCAGCAACAAGTAACATACTTGGTTACTTTTGTGCGAGTAACGAGTAAGGGTACTTGTTACTTTCTTTCAGTAACGTGAACATGTCTAAACAGAACCGGCAAAAGAAACAGCGAAATAAGAACTCTGCAGTCATAGCGATTGTATGTTGATACTCAATTGAAACTGATTTTTCACCGACCTATGTGGACGGCAGCGATAGCGTGCGTGACCCAAAACAAACGGAAAGTTTCATTAAATCCTTAGCTATGTTTAGTGCAACTGGGCGGAAATTTGGATACGCAACTGTTGAAGAGCTATAAAAATAATGAACACAGACAAAAATTTACTGTGTTTCTGTTGGCTTATGCTTATTTTATGCACAGCTGTACAAACGGACGTGGCTTAAAATTGAACCATGTTTATTAACGTGTCACAGTCGTTCATCCCAACGGAAAGGAACAGTTTCTGAATGACACTGGAAAACACAACCGGAGACATTTTTCATGCTTTTTGATGCTAGAGGGAAGCAATGCATTTTTCGTAGGATGAGTAAAACCAATCTAAAAAGGCGAACACCTGGCGCCACTGGATCATCCGCCGCATTGTTGCCCACGCGAACGCAATCGTAGCGGAAATTTTCCGGACAGTACATGTTTTACAACTCTTCGCCAACTCCTACCCTCAAGATTCTCTAGACCTTACTACGACTGCTTTCTTTTAATTCCTTCACGTCTTGATAATCACTGACTTCTCGTCGAAACGAATGTATGGATATTTGATGTGATTCGTAACATGAATTGTTAGAGTGTGAAAAGAAGTAAGAACTGGTATTAGGTCACTAGACTACCAATAGAAGTGGTGTATATGTGCCGATAACAATAAATAACTAATGTTTTCCGATTTTTTTTTCTTTTGACACGAACAGTTGCCTGAGACTGGCCGTGAAGCTTCGATTTGCCATTTCCCTTTTAGACATTAAACTGAAGCCTTTTGTTATTAAAAGATCCTCCGAACATGGTAGGTGCACTTCATTGTCCAAAATTACAAATTCAGTAAGCACTGGAACAAGCTAAACATAAAATGTGCATTCCACCTGGTATTTATTGCCAGTATTGTTGTGTGCATAGGTGTAGACTTCGGGGGGGGGGGGCAACGGGGCTCGTGCCCCCCCTGGCGAGATCTGCCGGGGGGGGGGGGGCAGAGCCCCATCCCCCCCCCCGGGCCCGGGCCATGCTCCTTACCGAGACGCTGTTTACGTGCCATGTAACGCGCTTCTATACTAGTGGCATGTAAACAAAATAACGCCCACGTTGCCTTTATTGACAAAACACATGGGAAATGGAATCCCAGCGTGCTTTCGTTAGTTCTGGCGAAAAGTTAACGCGCAGCACCCCCCCCCCCCCCCCGGAGAACTCCTCAGCCTGCCCCCCCCCCCCCCAGGAAAAACGAAAGTCTACGCCGCTGGTTGTGTGTTATACTAAACATGCTTGCGACAGAAAAAACTACTTCCACTGTACTGTTTTGTAAAGTGGCGTTCACGTTTCGCATATATACGACATGTGTTGCCTATGGCTAATTAAATATAGTTAAGTTTCGGGGAATCGGTGGCCGAGTGGGCTAACACACACCAGTTCGGAGCACGTGGAGCGGAAGCTCACGCTGGAGAACGCAGGAATCGTGGGCTCATTCCCCCCCCCCCTTCCCCGGATTAAATCCGGATGATGATCGGACCCGCGTCTGGACGTGTTTCAATACTGTGTGGTTCAGGATAAACTTTCTAGGCAAGAGGTATTACCGCACGGGCTAAATTTATAAATTTATTATCTACAGCTGAGACACTGACACCGACTGGCGCTGATTAATTTCGGTCTCTATATTCATACACTCAACACAATTACAATTACTGTAATGTCGCTCCTTGGCCCACCAAAATCAAGTATGTTCGTCGGGTTTAGAATGTTATTTACTTGACCAGCAAACCCATGTTTGCTGGTTAAGTAAAAATATCGCCAGTAACATGTGACCTAAACATAAACCACAAAAATATGAATACGACAAGATATTATAAAATGCTCTCTTACCTTATAGTATCAAAACGTCTTCAATCGGATCTTTAAGTTCCAGCAACAATAGACGTTGTTAAAATACTGAACATGATCACCTCTGAAAGCAGATTAAATGTATGCTTTAATAAAAGTATTGCTCGAAGCTTTTACTCCTCATTCGCAGCTGGCGTTAACGCAGTTTTATGAATTCACGTGGTTTCCTTTAAACTTTGTATATTCATTCGTCCTTGGTGCGTTTATCGTATCAAAAGAGCCCTGCGTATGAAAGACAAAAGAGACTCCAATGAAGTAGAAGTTTTTCGTGCAGTAGTATAGACAATCGTTACTACTGGGAACACAAAAAAGTCAGTTTTTGTGCCGATGTAAGTGTGCGGGTGTTGCCAACTGAGCTAACCAGGAGTTGGACGGCAGCTGATAATACCCGTTTGCTCTACTGACGTCCAAATCCTGAGTTAAGTATGTAGAAATCCTGTTTATTAATTAAGATGTTTTCTGTTGTTCGAAAAGTTTATCTTTCCAAAGTTGCGTCGGCATTTTTTTTCTATGCTGGTGTCGGCGTTTTGGAGGGAACATTTGCGGGGCAGAGGGTCCGAGAGGCGAGAGAGGTTCCCTCGGGGTCGTTAAGAAACGTCTCGGGTTTCGGGGTTTGCATCCCTGGGACAGCCTGTACTTGGAGCTGCTTGTGACTGTTAACCGAGTGTGCCTGTGTATAGAGAGTTTCGTCGCTTAGTGTCACATTGTCGATTTTTGCCCGATGTGATAGTTGAGCTGTTGGCGCCAGCCAGACTGGGAAAAATGCAGGGAACGACTCCAGAAGGAATTTGGCTTTGGCGGTTGGAGCGCCAGGCTGACAGCTCGCCGACCATTGCGTGACAGTGTATACGTGAGAGATAGATTTCGAAGGGATTGGTCGGTCCCTGAGGGGAAAGGAGGCCCCTACGGGTCTACGAAAGGAGTGCCGAGAGGACTCTCGAGGATGGGATTTTGGGGATTTTGACTTGGATCCGATGTAAGGGGATCGGGGCCGAGACTCTAGACGGGGCAGGATGGTCTCCCAAGTTGGGACTTGTAACTAGTGTAAATAAATTCACATAGTTCTCTACAAGCAGTGAGTCGACCCGTCACTCAGAGACATTCGTGCCATCACGCTCCAGACCACCGGAGCGGAGCCTGCCTCCCACACAGGGTGGGAGGACCAACAACTTAACTTCCTGGCTAGCTCAGTTGGTAGTGCGCTCCACTGGAAATCAAGAGAAATCAAGAGGTCTCTTGTTTGACACCAGGACCAGGTGGAGTTTTTCGGTCGTGTACCTGCCACTCAGCTTGTCAAACCATAGCGCCCCTTTGGTTTAAAGACCGGTGGCTTTGCTGCGTTTCCCATAGGAGCTAAGCCTTTTTCTTTTCTTTTCTTTTTCCTCGGGTGGGCTCGCTCTTTGCGAATTTTATATAAAAAATGCACCACCTGTGGCCAACGCTGTACACAATCGGAACGCGATAGTCACCTGAACGTAACATTGCAGTTCCAGTTCGGACTCCAATATATGATAAAATGTCAAATAGTGGACGGGTCAAAATTAGTAAAATCAGGCATCTGAACGTAACGTAGCAGTTCCAGTTCAGACTCCAAATATAAAACAAAAAGGTCAAACATTGGACGGGTCAAAATTAGTAAAATGAGGCATCTAAACGTAACGTAGCAGTTCCAGTTCGGACTCCAAATATATAACAAAAAGGTCAAATAGTGGACGGGTCAAAATTAGTAAAATCAGGCACCTGAACGTAACATAGCAGTTCTAGTGCGGACTGCAAATATATAATAAAAAGGTCAAATAGTGGACGGGTCAAAATGAGTAAAATCAGGCACCTGAACGTAACGTAGCAGTTCCAGTTCAGACTCCAAATATATAACAAAAAGGTCAAACAGTGGACGGGTCAAAATTACTAAAATGAGGCATCTAAACGTAACACAGCAGGTCCAGTTCAGACTCCAAATATATAACAAAAAGGTCAAATAGTGGACGGGTCAAAATTAGTAAAATCAGGCACCTGAACGTAACATAGCAGTTCCAGTGTGGACTCTAAATATATAATAAAAAGGTCAAAAAGTGGACGGGTCAAAATTAGTAAATCAGGCACCTGAACGTAACATAGCAGTTCCAGTGCGGACTCCACATTTATAATAAAAAGGTCAAATAGTGGACGGGTCAAAATTAGTAAAATCAGGCACCTGAACGTAACACCTTTGTCCCCCGTGTCCCCTTCTCTTGGGATTATTATCATCTTTCTTGTCCAGCTCGCTAGCTCCTTTGCATTAATTTCATTCTCAGAATAACCTTAAAATGCAGGCCGTTCACCCTTGTTTGTGTTAGACTGGTGGCAGCTGATAAAACGTGTGTGCACTACTGACGCTCAACTCCTGGTTACCTCAGTTGGTACATCGCTCCTTTGAAAATGAAGAGGTCTCTTGTTCGATACCAGGACCAGGCGGATTTTTTGGTCTCGTACCAGTCATGTACATAGCTGTGTTTGGATATTGGTGTTTGTCCTTTGCTCCTTTGTTCCCCTTCTCCAAGCATTATTATCATCATTCTTGTCCAGCTCACTTTGCACTAATTGCATTATCATAAAGACCGATATTATCGGCATTTAATCTATTAAGCATATCTTGCCCGTAGATTGTCCTATGAGTGCGAACTTTTGTTTTAATGAATTGACTTTAATAGCTTGTTCTTTCAGAGTGCATCTCTTGCGCACCCGTTTCCGGCTTGAGCGGCGTCGGCGTCGGCGTCGGCGTTGGCGTCGGCGTCGGCGTCGCCGTCGTCGTCGGCGTAATGCTTTTTCGTGACACGTCGCCGTCGCCGCGCGTCGGCGTTACGGTAACGCGCCGGCATAATGCTTTTTCCTCACGCGTCGGCGTCGCCGTCGGCGTAACCATCGGCGTACCTGTAACGCGTCGGCGTAACACTTTTTCGTGACGCGTCGGCGTCGTCGTCGGTGTAACGGCAACGCGTCGGCGTAACGCTTTTTTGTGACACATCGCCGTCGCCGTCGGCGTCAGCTTAGCCGTAACGCGTCACCGTCAGCGTAACCGCGAGGTGCATTATAGGGAACGTGCCATAATGCACCGCGGTGATGCGCGCGTTTCCTTATGGGATGTTTCCATAATACACCGCGCGGGAGGGAAGATGGAGGAGGGGAGGAGGGAGGAAGAGAAGAGGGGAAGGAGGCGAGGAGCAGGGGAGGAGTAGATGAGAGGGAGGAGGAGTGGCGTACCCTCCTCTCCATACCCTCCCCTCCTCCTCCTCAAGAGCTGCGCTCTAATTCGGCATTACAGGGAGTTGTAAACGTCTTTCATTTTTATGTATACTTGAGGCAAGCTCGGAGTTAACCCATGGGTTACGATTTTTTCTGCTTTTTCTAATGCGCTCATAAGGGAAACTAGCATGCACATATTTACGGATTTTTAAGATGCCACGAGAGATTCATTATAGATGCCGATCATTTGCGTCCCTTTAGCGTTAAGTACATTTTCCCAAGTTGCTGTTGCAATTTTATCACGAATGATTGACATGTATTTTTTGTGGATTTTCTGGATTGAGTGTACCAGGTAATATTTAATTTTTTACGTGCCTCTTCGTACAAATAAATATTGGTTGATGGCCGCTCAGGTCACCATCGACCAATCAATTTTGGTAGATGGTCGCCTATGTCATAGGATATAAAAAAAACTTCCGTCTAACACGAGCCGAACAGCAGCAAAAGTTGCGTTCGACTTTATCTGCCCTCTGTGTGTGTTCACGACAATCGCCTTTTTCCGTACATGGCGTGCACGTGACGCCATCCATAGACCGCTCCGATGACCACGAGAGAAGAAGGGAAGAATGAGCTCCCCTGTTACCAGGGCCCTCTTTAGTGTTTCCTAGATTTGCACAGACTTCGCCATTCTCCTCCCAGAAGATTATGAGAAGATTACCCCTTCACTCAAAAATTCCTACAAAGAGAGCTTCAATCTCTCTCTCTTACATGGTGGTCAAAAGTAGGCGATGTGACATCAGTGCAAGCCGTGTTTAGGCCGGTTGTTTTCTCAGTCAACGCGGACGTTCATTAATTTTACAAGCCATCATGAGGATAGCTAGCACCACAATTTGTCACAGTCTGTTGAATATTAATGTCGAAGTTTACAACGTATCTGTAGGGCGAGCTTCGGTCATCAAATGAAAAAGGGCCATTCCAATTGCTATTTTAATGTCCTGACTCCGAAGGAACTTACCCTAGGAGTACTCGGACAATAGAAAGTCGTCTTGTTGTCTAAATTTGAATGCTCCCGACAATAGACGCAAACAACTTTCTTATCGGGGTTACGAATGCACGGAAGAATAGTACTTCACATTGTTTTTCTCTGGAAAGAAAGACTAGTTTGATTTCCATATCGTAAGGTAATTTCAGACGCGATCAGACAGACGGTGGGCGGTCGATGTTTTTGGTTAACTTGACATTAACATTGCATACGTTGTAGCTAGGGTTCTGTGTTTTCAGTAAATACCACATAAACCCTGAGAATCATCCCACGAGCCGGTTTTTATAAAACTTGAGGAAGAGCGGAAAATACCGCGTTTGAGCTCTCCTTGAAGAAAATTCCAACCTTCACGAGAAGAAAATCTTTATCTGCAGCTTTATTTTGTCTTGACCTGGAACACACTCCCATTGCACTGTATATGCGAGGCTGCGTCTTTCCTCGGAACTACATATTATCTCGTTTCCTTCTCTTATCACTGCGGTGACGTTTTATAAGTATTCAGGTCATGCGTATGTTCCCTGAAGGTTAGGGAATCCTGTACCCGTGTCCTAGTTTCTTTAACTTAAGCCCCGATAAACAACTATGTTTTTGTCCGATCCTTAAAATTTATATTGAAAAACCGAATGTTTGAGACAAACATATTATTTAAAACACCCCCGAGTTAAAAGAGAAATAAAAACCCCGGAACCACGGAACCCTGAATATAGGGCTTGTCTCTTTCCCACCTCAGCAAAGGGACAGCCGCCCACGAAATGTTTTGGGGAGTTTCTTGCCCGCAAAAATAAGCGACTTTTATTCATTCTGTTATATCTCAAACTGAGTGGTCATTGCAACAATGCCACCGCATGTTTTCTACTAAGTATACTTTCGTTACATATCACCGATACCAAGTTGCAATATTGTTTGTAAAGGTCGTTGTGTGATATTGGTAATACCCTAATTAACAATTAGTTTTGACCAGAAAATAATGTGAAATCAAAAGAAAAGTATAGTGCATCACGAAAAAGTGCTCTGTCACATCTATGGATACAACAGCCTTGACCACATTTCATGAATAACATTAAGCGTAGTATGAGAAAATTCAAATGTTTTCACGAAAAACCCAAAAGTGAGTGTGAGTACAGAAAAAAAAAACATTATTCGCGCGTCTAAATTAAAGCTTTTTCTAATACTTTTCAAACATTGGCCAGCTTGACAAGGTTGTGGGAACTTTGACACTAAAGCACAAAGACATATATCAAACAAATATTGTTCATTCAATAAATATGCAGTTCAGATTTGAGAGAAACTTTGTGTCAATTCTACTGCATTTGGAATTTCGTTGCCATTAAACATGCTTCGTAATGTTGATGACGGCTCCGTTAATGAGCCCCTTTTTTGTCTATTTACGAGGTGATGGCCTACATAAAAATCACTGTAGCATTCTGCTTAATTAAATTTGCAAGTTTTTATTTTTAATTCAATGAGGCCAATATTAAACAGCAAAATAGGTAACTACCTATTGATAGCAATAAGCTGCATACACTAAATACTATTTCGTGTAAAAACGGGTTGACTTAGAAAAGTATTATGAAACAATTCACAAATAATTTTTTACTACACTTGACATTTCACATTTCTTGTACTTCACTTTACTTTATAACGTGTAAATAACTGCTTTGAACACAGTTTAGAGAGTTTGCTAGAATAGTTTCTCGAAGTACCAGGCTACAATTTGCCGCAAAGAAGCGGCACTCGGTGTCTTATGGTCCCTTGAAACGAGACCCCAAAATATTGAGGATGTACACAAATATGAGCTTTTTGTACCTAGATTTTTGAGTTGCTTATGCCTTGTATTAAAGTAATATATTCAATTTCATTAGCATTTAGATATAGTTAGTTACTCTCTAGAAAGAGGAAACTTTATCTGGGCAGATATTCTACACAATCTTTATCACACTGATTTTCGGATCCGTAAAATCACATTTTTGGCGTCTGCGCAAGGTATTAGGTTTTTAAGGGTTGTTTGCTATGTACTATACTTACATACATACGTACAGTCAGAAGCAATGTGACCTGCGGCAACGGAGCGAGCGGCCACGGGGAACAATTACCGCATGCAGCGCTGCGTTCCCTTTTTCGCGCTGGGGAAGAGGCTACGGGAGCCGTCCACGTTTCGCTGGCGCGGGAGGTCGAGTCAAAACAAATGCCCTCGCGCCAGAATGGCCTTCTATCATATCAGATAAGCTCTTTTTTGCACAATATTTTTCCTGCGTTTTATCTTTCGCCTTCTGTTTGTAAATTTTGACTGTAGTTCCTCAAGGGGTCAAACGCTCCGCTGTTTCATTTTGATCATGAAAAGTAAGTTAAGAATGACTACTAGTTCATTTATAGGCGTGCACTCAATATATGGTAGCATGGAAGTTTTCCTAATAATACTGTGAATGGCCAAGGTAAAAAAATGACTGCATAAGGAGTTAGTTTTTTTCGGTGTCTGATTCTGTGTGCGTGTGCTCGGGAATTCTGCGGCTGCCAGAACAGAAACATTGTCTTCAGCGTAGTATTTATTTCCTCATACCACGAAAAGTAATTGATCCGTCTTTGAATCTATTGAAATAATAATGCGATTCCTAATCGCATCTAATCAGAAGTTATTTCCAGTAAGCTAAAGAAAAAAACGGGGACATCCGACACTACTAACCGCGCACTCCTGCTCCCTCAGTGCTTATCACCTCTGGAAGGCGTCTGGATATGGACTCATAGAGGATGCTGGTAAGGCTCTGGATGAACTGGAGGTTGGTCTATTCTTGTTAGACTGCTTTCCAAAGGACTTCTGAAGAAGCCTGATGAAGGTCCGGCCTCAAGAGATTCCGTTTTATTAGTCCCCATATGTTCTCGATGACAGTTAGATCCGGCAACCTTGATGGCCATGTCAATTGCCTTACACCTAAGCCGTCGAGCAGGCTCTGCACCCGGCCAGCCGTGTGAATCGGACTGTTATCTTGTTGCAACATAAAGCAGCCGTCTGAGAACTGACCGTCCAAGACGAAAGGAAGCAAGGTATAACAGAGTATGTCACAGTATTTCACCGACGTCAGCCTTCCGTCGATTCGCATGAGTGGACGCAGTCCTTGCGCAGTTATGACCCCCATACGCTGACCGAACAGCGACCGCTCGTTGCCACTTCTTGCACGTAGTGAGGGTCATACCTATATAAAGATAAACAACACCTATTCACTCAACTAGAAGAGAGAAGGCCAAGAGAAGTTCAGTATGTGGTTTTTGGTCTCACCGTTTGCGCAGGGACGCCACACACGTTTCTGCTGGTCCCATTCAGACGTGAACGTAGACTCGTCTGTGAAGATGACTGAGGTTCAGTCGCTGGCATCCCAGTCCCGGTGGGCCTCTGCGAATGCAAGTCTTTGCTCCTTGTGGCGTGAAGTCAGGAGCGGTTTTGACATGCAGCACGACTCCGAAGCCCTGCGTCGGGAAGCCGCCGCCTGATGGTTCGGAGCGAAACTTGAAGGCCCAACTGCCCTCGTATTTTTGCTGCTGTTATACTTGGCTGGTCAAAAGCTGCACTAGCAATCCGCTCGTCCTTCTGACGAGTCGTAGAACGGGGTCTTCGCCTGTTGCGCCGCATCAGCTATACGCCCTTCATTCCTATACGCTCGCACGATGCGATTTACAGTGTTCAGTGCATATCCAAATCTAGAACCTAAAGTTCTTTGACTTTGTCCGTCCCGAGACAGGGCACATATACTAATTCTATCTTCTAGTGGCACCTCGTGACATTTCGGCAACGTCTGTGAGTCGCCTGGGGGGGGGGGTGTCGTGATGTGGGGGAGGGCAGGGTTAGCTTTGCAAAAAGTGCAAGCGTTGTTCCGCCCTGGGATAGGAGGAGGGAAAAAAATGGGGCATAAGAAAAAAAAAGACATTTATGTCTCAGTGAGCCAGTTTGCGAGTCCGGACTGGGCTGGAGGCACTCAGCGGAAGAGCAGGAGGGGCGTCATAGGTGCTTTGCTAGGCCGGTCTCTCGTAGAAAACCCAGTAGGAGGGACTGTATGAACCGTATTCTACGCCTGGGACCTTCAGGAAAAACTACGTCCAATGCTGTCGTTGGTCGGATGTGTTGCGAGGATAGGGCGGAAAGAAACGTCCTCCGAGCTTCCTCATGAAGGGGGCAAGCCCAGACTATATGAGCCTCGTCCTCGGTGACCGCACACCGCTGACAGAGCGGAGTGTCTCTGCGTCCAAGCCGGTGGAGGAGCCTCCCTGTGTATGCGCTCCCAGTTCTAAGACGAAAGAGCAGCGTCGCGTCGGACCGTTTTAACCCCTGGGTCAAGCAAGGTGGCCGCTTTGAGCTGCCCCAGGGGGATAGATTCGAGAAGAAATCCTGGATGGCTTGCTGGTATTGTCTGGGATCAGGAGGCGCCACTAGCGTGGGAGAGAGGTCGTGGGCACGTGAGGCTATGCGGTCCACGATCTCATTTCCGCGGAGGCCCACATGGGACGGGACCCACTGGAGCGAGATGGAGTGTCCATGTTCCTCAAGCTGGCGGGCTACCCGTCTCACCTCGTTGGCAGTGGGGCATGGGCCAGGCTTGCGTATGCGCTGAATACCTCCACGGGAGTCCGTGAGGACAACGATTAGTTGTGGAGGCAATGACGTCGTCGCAGCCAGGGCTTCCGTGATTGCCAGCAGTTCGGCGGTCGTGGACGACACCATGTGGGTAGTGCGGGCGCTCCAGTCTTTTTGTAAGTCCGGAATGTGGAAGGCTGCCGTGCTGCTTTGCCGAACCCTGTCCACCGATCCGTCCGTGTAGATGTGGAGGTGCCGGGGGTACCTTGCTGCTAGCTGTTCTTGTGCAGCTGCTTTAAGAACCGGAAGGGGCGTGTTGGCCTTCTTGCGAACGCCGGGTAGGAATTCTACTAACTGCAGGCCTGCCTTCCAGGGGGTGTCGTGCCGTGCGGGTTGGTTAACTGGGGGGTTCCCATCCAAGTGCGACAAGGGTCTGGGTGGCGAGGCTAAGCTTCGATTGTGTTCGGGTCTTGAGCCTATTGATCAGGGACTGGCCAGGATGAGTCTCTCCTAGACGAAGGATCTGCAGCAAAAGGCGTTGGGAGGCTTGGAGGTGCAAAGGAAGCGATCGGGCCTCCTCGTATACCCTCTCGTTTCTTGCGCTTCTGGGAACGCCTAGCGATGTTCGCAGGCCCGCACGGTGCAGCCGTTCGAGTTTTTCGGCCTGGCTGGGGAGGAGGTCCATGTAGGGTAAGCTGTACATGAATCGGCTCACCACCAACGAAGAGTGAAGGGTCAACATGGATCGGGGAGAGTTGCCCCAGTTCTGCCCTCCAACCCGACGCACAGCGTTCCGGAAAGAGATGGTGGAAGCCGTCACAGCCTTTATCTGGTGGTGCCACTTGCAGCGGTTCTCGAGAGTAATGCCGAGAAAGCGGTGCTTTGATACCAGGCGCAGGGGCTGGGAGTCCAGTTGGAGCTTGACCTCCCGCAACCGGCGGTTCCTTCCTGGGAAGACCATGGCAGCTGCCTTGTGACCGGAAATCGAAAGGCCTTGGCCTTCGAGGAAGGTCTGGATCTTGTTTATGGCAGATTGCATTATGACCCTTAAGGTCGGGTGCCGGAAGCCAGAGACCCAGATGCATAGGTCATCCGCGTACATCGAGATGCCAATCGGGATCCTTGCGTTGGGAAGCGCGGCTGGGAGGCCCGCGATGGCGATGTTGAAGAGTAGGGGCGACAGGACACTGCCCTGGGGTAGACCACGGTGCACCGGTCTTGACTGGCTGAGTGTGTTGCCCAGTTTGACCTGGATTGATCGGTTCGAGAGGAAACCCTTGAGGAAGCCCTGAACTCTTCCCGTGACACCCCAGGAGGTTAGTTGGGCCAGGACTGATGCCGGTTCCACATTGTCGAAGGCGGCCTGGATGTCGAAGAAAGCCGCCACGGTAGATTTACGGCTAGCTGCTGCATGCTGCACTGCACTGACAATGTCCAGGATGCTGTCTTGTGCGGAGAGACGGGACCTGAACCCAGTCATATTTGACGGGAGGAGATGGTGTTCCTCCAGCCACCAGGTCAAGCGGGCGTGTACCAGCCGCTCGAAGAGCTTGGCAACGCATGAGGTGAGGGACACCGGCCGGTAGGACGACAAGTCTCCCGCAGGTTTGCCGCTCTTGAGTACGGGGACCACCCATGCCAGTCGCCAAACCGCTGGAAAATCTGATGAGGCCCAGATATCATTGAACAACGATAGAAGTTCCTGGAAGCGTGAATCTGGCAGATTCTGTAGCATTTGCGTCGTGATCCCGTCTGGTCCCGGTGCCCCTCGTCGCTTGCAGGCTCTCAGGGCGGATCTGAGTTCAGTTTCCGTGAAAGGGGCATCCATGCAGAAAGGTGTTTTGTTCGCATGGCAGCGCGGGTTTGGCTGGGAAACGGCAGCGGCATATAGATTGGAAAAGTCTTCGGCCAGGGACGTTAGTAGCTTTCCCGTGCATAGGGCCAGAGAAGCGAATGGGAGGCTGAACCTTCTTTTCCCAGACAGGCTGTCCATAAGCCTCCAGATACGACGGGCTGGTGTGGTTGCATCCGCCGAAGAGCAGATCGAATCCCACTGCCGCCTGCAGCATTTTTGGCGTAGCGTCGTAGGGCAGCATCAATTCTGTTAAAGAGGGTCTTGAGGGTCACGCCACCCTTGCGTTGCAGAAGTCGCTGGACCCGCCGTCTTTCTGCACAGAGGTTTAGGAGGGTCAGGTCGGGTGCAGGGAAGGATGTAGGCAGAGTTGCCTTGATTGTGGCTTTCTTCGCCGCGTCGCTGATGGCCTCCAGGAGGGGTCGTGCGGATTGCCCTAGGTTGTCTCGGAACCGGTCCCAGTGAATGACCGAGACCTCGTGGACCCCAGGACGTTGTAGGCCTATGATGTCGATGAACACTGGAAAGTGGTCACTGCCCATGGTGTCGGCTGCAACCCGCCATGACAGTGGGATCTCCGGTGAATGGGCTGTGACGTCGATGGCACTGAAAGTGCAGGGAGGCCTGAAGAAAGTCGGGGAACCGTCGTTGGCCACAACAAGGTTGTGTTCCGCAAACTGATCTGCAAGCATCCTGCCCCTTGCGTCTTCTCTGGCGTCACCCCATAGTGCATGATGAGCGTTCCAGTCCCCACAGATCACAACCGGATCAGTGAGTCTGGTGTGCAGGGAATCTACTAAGCCGGCGACCTCCGCAGCGCCCCCTCCTGGGCGGACATAAATTGAGATAAAAGTGAGGCGCCGCCCGGCGATCTCAGCACGCACCGCAACGAGGTCCCGGTTAACTGTGCAGAGGTCAGAGACATCCACGATGTGGTGAGGGATAGCTTTTTGGATATAGAGTGCAGCGCTGCCGTTTGGAAAGCTTGGTATGGAGGGGTTTTTATAGGCGAAGTACCCAGGGATGCTGCGATTTCCTGGGAGACCAGCTTCGCAAAGAGCTAAAATGGGTATCTTCCATTGTTGAAGATAGAGGGACAACTCTGCTAGTCTGGTCAGCAGGCCTGCACAGTTCCATTGTAGAGCCACAGGGGTTTGTCGACGCCCTCTAGCAGGGGACCGGTGCGCTGAGGGATGCATCCGCGGGGCTAAGGGTACCTCTGCCAGTTGAGTTTCAGAGCAGCGCCCCTATGATGCCCTCGAGCGCTAGGAGGGCTTCCAGGAACTTGCGGAACGAGGATGTTGGCAGGATGTGGATTAGGTCGCGCATGGCGGCGAAGATCATGGTTACGATGGACTTGAAGGGATGCGGCGAGAAGGGGGTGGCGGCTTCCATGTGGCCTGTAGATGGCGGGACAGCTGCGCCTTGCCGAGAAGCTTGGGCGACAGGGCCGTTTGATGGCTTCGAGCTTTTGACAGTTTCTGCCCAGGTCTGTTTTGCCGTGGTGCCGGAGGCTGAACGGCTGGTGCCGGGAGTGGCGGCGGTTTCTTGGCAGGTAGGGGGTGACACCGCCGGTGTATGAGTGTCGATCGGGGAAGGACGCGTGTCTGGGGGGACATCCTTGTCTGAGGGGGTGCTACCCTGCGCACTGCATGAGTTCTTGTCTGGCTTGGCTGACGGGGAGCCGCGGAGTGCTTCGCGAGCATCCCGGAACGTTGCGTTGTTTTCTGAGCGGTAACGCGAGATGGCGACCTCTCGACGTCGGGTAGGGCAGGACGGGGACGTGGCCTCGTGGCTCTGACGGCAGTTGATGCACTTTGGCTCGGATGATTCGCACTCGCCGTCGTGTGAGGCGCCGCATCGTGCGCATGCCTGGGGACGATTGCAGACTGCGGATATATGGCCGTAACGGAGGCACCGGCGGCACTGCAATGCTTTTACCTTGAAGGGCAGGACCGGAGTTCGGACTAGTCCGTAGAGGAGGGAGTCGGGCCGCGTCTTTCCGAGGAAGACAATCTTCACGAGTTTAGACTTTTCCCCAAGTCGCCGCACGTCCCAGATTTTGACTGGAGCCCGTATCTGGTTCCGGATGTCAGCGTCAGAAAGGCCGAGTTCTACGTCCCTGATCAGCCCGATGCAGGTGTTCGGGGGACTGGGGAGGAATGCTCGGACAGGAGTGGTGCAGAGTACCTTGAGGTCCAGGAGTACTCCTTTGAGCTTGGGTGTCCGTGCTTCCACCGCGATCAAGTTCCTTGCCTTGTTGACGCGGACCTCTTTGACGGCACCTGGCGCAGCACATTCGACGTATTCCGTCAGCTTGGAAGGACTGAGCGACGCAACCGAGTCGGAGTTGGTGGGCGTGAACAAAACGGTGAAACCCTCTTCTAGTTGCCTGTGGCTGGTAGTCCCGGACGTGCCCGAGCCGTCGCTTTTCCGTCGGCGCTTCTTGCCTCGCGATTCGGTCCAGTCTTGGGACCCTTCAGAGTCGTCCATATCGGAGATGCCATCCTTGAAGGTAGAGTCGTCCTCCGAGGATTCAGCTACTTCATGGGCTTGTCGGGGAGGCGGATGAGTCCCCGACGGCACGTGCTCCGGCTCCAGGGGGTAGGAGGGCCTGACGATTTGGGATGAGGGTTGGCCGGCAGACATCCCGTCCTCGGCAAGGGGCTGGGAGTGGCTCTGCACGAGCCCCCGCGGCGCTTGCTTGCGGTAGACCAGGCGAAGGTTGGGCGTCGCCCAGGAGGCCCCAGAAGAATGCTGAAGGTCGACGCTCGTGACAGCGAGGTTTTCGGCACTAGATGTGACAGCAGGAACACACAGCGTGCTTCGGCACGACAGCGGACGCAGCGCAGTAGCAACCGTCCACTTCGGACGCCGAAAACAAACTCCTCTGTGAGTCGCCTCAAGATCGAGCTTATCTTATAAGTCGGGCTAAAACAAAGATAAAAGTATATCCCATGCTTCCAACACCCGAATAAAAACTAACAAACTTAAGCAGTCTTCGCGACTTCGCGATAACTTGTGATAAACCCATCGGCCAGCACTTGACAGAAATTTTACGCTTACTTTTCATGGGTTTGCAATTTTTTTTATATTTCTGAAACAAAACAATGAACATGTGGGCTGTAAATGTGGCATAACATTTCTACAGATATGTGAGGAAAAGGTATACGTTTACTTTTAGTTATATATTTGTTAGACTGAACCGCGAACCGTAAACTGAGATCAAGTTGGAATCATTACGTGCGAAAGAACTGATAGTAACGCCCGACGGCTTTACAAACTCATGCTAAGATTTGAGCACCAGAACGGAAGCAAACCGAGATAGCCTTGCCAAGGGAACAATAAAAATACTTAAAACATATAAGTCGGCGTATTTTGCTAACCGCTTCAAAATGCCACGCCGCATAGCCGGCCCTTCGTCATGTCTCCCTTCCGTCTTAATCACCCCCCCCTTCCACAGAGTGGACCAGTCCGCCGAGTCTCGTTCTCAGAACGCCGTGGCGACTGCTGCGCCCCATGCTGCATTTTGCCTGCTCCGCCAGCGTTCACGTTGTCGCAGGTCAAACTGCCTCTGACTGTACATACATATATACATACTTTATTATTCTCTGCCCCAGAACGACCGAAGTCTCAATAATGAGGGGGGGGGGGGGGGGGCACAATCATCCTTACAACGTGAACAACACATACCGTATTTACTCGAGTATAACCCGCACTATTTATGAAGAAAACCTGAGGGTTCGCTTTTCCGCGGAGCGCGCGGATTGCCAATCACCGCGACCGACAGCATGATACCAGCTTTTTATAGGATAGAGATAACGTCTTCGCGCAAAGATACCATCTGTGAAGGTGGCATTTGTATGGAGGGTCATGTTCTTAATCTAGTTATTCGCTATGTTATTTATGCGCAACGCGATGATTGGCTGTATATGTGCTTTGCGGGAAAGTAGACACAAGTGCCTTGTTCATAAATAGTGCGGGTTATACTCGAATAAATACGGTACGTAAAAAAACATTATGATTATGAGGTGAAAAACAACATTTCTTGTTCACGTTTCAAATACACATAGTGTGTCAAAGCAAGATAAGAAGTATTTAATGACATGGCATTAAAAGACAGTTGAAAAAGTGAGATCGGACAAAGTTTCTCCATTGAGCCAGGATAAAATAAACTGGCCTGTTTACTTTAACGTAGAGACACGTGAAAGTTAAGATAACACAGGGAGCTGCTGTCTATCTTGCCATAAATTATTTTGTGTAACACTAGTGAAGTCGCGCCCAAGTCTTCGACTTGCTAGCATTTGTAAGTTGAGAGTCTTGGCTATGTGCGCGAAGTCATAAAAACACCTTTGTTTAAAATAACGATCATTAACGATTCGAATAAACCTCCTCTGAACTTTTTAATTTGCAATGCATCGGTTGCTGTGATAGAATTCCCACACAACACTTGCGAACTCAAGCCGAGAACGAATCGGACTCTAAAATAAGCGAAAAATGCACAATGACTTAAAAAGAAAATTATTTGGTCAAACGAGAAATCAAGACTTAAAAATCTTCCAGCTGATGCGATAATTTCAGAGACATGGTAGGAAAAAGAAAGATGATTATCAAAATAAACACCAAGGTTCGCGAACCACAGACGCACGCAAAATTTCAGTGGAACCTAACACATTGGTATTTACAATCGACTCCCGCTTTCTACACACTGATAGCGCTTTAGTCTGATCGGGATTGAATAACAAAAATAAGTTTGCCGAGAACCACTGAAGCGCGCGTGACACATTGTCTTGTAAAAGTGCGCTGTCATTGGGTGACTGAATATTAAAATATAGCTCCAAGTTTTTGACGAATAGCAACAGCCGAGAATTGTTCACGCAGTCTGATATCATTGATATAATAAGAAACAATAGTTGTCCCAGATTAGAACCCTGAGGCACACGGGACGACGGAACAGAAGGTATCAGAAAATTATTTTGAATTCGCACACGGCTTTTGCTGTCGTTAACTGTAACACTGAAACCACCTTGCTGGGTGCAGGAGAAAAATAACAAGATGGCTCACGCAGAAGTAATTGGTGGCTTACCCTGTCGAACGCTCTCGGCATGTCGAAGTAAACTGTATATCAACTTCATCGCGATTTAGGACAAACGGCACAGAAAAGTGAGGGAACGAGGCAGAGGTTGGTTTCCACCGAACGACCCTTTAGGAAACCATGTTTGAAATCATTGATCTTATGTCGGAAGTAGTGAGACATACGGGCCAATATAAGAATCTCGAAAACCTTAGAAAAGTCACAAAATAAGAAAAAAGGTTTATGGTTGCTCGTTACACAAGCCTCACCACCTTTATGAACAGGAACCACAAGCGACCTTTACCACAATGAAGGGAATGAGTCCAATCGCACAGAAAAAGTTTAAAATATACTCTACGACATGTCCGAATAACTCGGAGCAGCCATTGACAATGAAGCACGGTATCTGATCAATGCCCATGAAATGCTTTGGCTCCAGTTTTCTTATCGCCTCCAAGGCTTCAGATGTATCCACACTAGTGATATTAAAATTCTCATGACCGTTAAATGATCAGACGTAGCGCAACCATAAATATCGAAAAATGTAGTCCCCTCGGAAATGACTTGCAAATCCATTCGCTACATTTTGGGGCGAGAATACTTATACATCAGACCTATTCCGTAAAGAAATGCTGTTAGTTGTAGTCTTTGAATGTTGTTTGCAAATCACCAGAATCTCATCTAGCCTTTTGATGCACGCGTTTGTCACGCGAAAACAACTTTTTCAAGTGCGTTCTATAAATCCTGAAATATGCGTACCACGGAGCCACACCTCTTGACTTGAAGAGTTTGTGAAAATGAGCTTTTCTGCGCATATAATACAGTAATTCCTTGGAAATCTAAGCTAATCATTTAGTTAGGGCTCTTTACGCGTTTTGGTATGCAGACATCAATACCCCTTTGCAATATAGCTGTAAAATATTCAGTCGCGGTATCCACACTCTTTTTAACTGAAAATTGTCGACCGGTTACAGTTTTGGAACAGGTTACATTGAGCCTATGTGGTCGCCGTTGCCGTACGGCTAGCTAGACGAGACCTGACAGGCACGCGACCTTCAGATAAGAAAAAGATGCACACTGAAAGACGGGTGAAAAACATCGGATCTAGCAAGTGTATCGCTCATTAAGGTTAGATTATCGAAAGGACAATTCGGAAGGAAGAGATCAATGAGATTTCCAACAACATTTTCTAGGGAAGGCATAAAGGATATTCCAAACCTCTGCGAAATGCGTGTCTTCCAGTACACCTTAGAATTACTTCAATCTCGGTATACATATCAAAGTACCCTGCGCCACACAAGGTCTCAAATATAAACCTCACGTCTTCGTTCACCAAGATGACCCTAAATATTCACCACGCTCTAACTAACAAGGAATGCTTCCTGTGATCCAGCGAAGTTGAATACATAGTTGCTCTCTCATCCATGCCACGAAATATGCAGTTCCCTTCTGCATTTGAGGACTGCACATTTTAAAGCCAAACCGGCTAACCAAGTCCACGATACAAAAAAATTGTTGATATTATTTATTGTATTTGACACATCTACTCGAATTCGATAAAGATATATATTGTATATACTCTGCATATATTGTTTTTATTGTCGATGTATTTTCGATGTTGTGCTACTACTTTGAAGAGTAATCTGAAAACCACCTGCCATATTGTTGTTTCTTTAAGATTATACAAAGCATTTAAAGGGAAGCTGAAAAACCTTTTTTGAATAAAATGAATTAATGATAGCCGGGCGTAGAGGCTTTTGCTCATGTAGGTCCGGTTCGGCTTCTGATTTTTTTTCGATATTTCTTTGGAATTAAAAGGGGCATCTATCCGGAGTATCCTCGACGTGACAAAGTATAGGTTCCAGCCATTAAAAAGCAAAAAAATTACCCCCCCCCCCCCCCCGAAGTAGTACGGTCAGACACGAGGAACCGCTTGTTCCGACGAGACATGGCCAGCTTCATGCGTTCAGGAACATACTGACTGCTACATATAGTTACGTAAAACGTTGACAATAAACGGAGTGCCATTGACAGGACGCGTTAGGTGGGATTAGCGAAACTCTTCCCGAAACGGTCGTCAGAGCACACGAATTTGGCACACATCGGCCTTCATGCTGGGCAGCTGCTGGACACGTGAGCATGCAGGTTGCACTGCTCACCAAGGCTGAAGTGGTTTGAAGGGATAGTATAATCGGCTTCAAGCAGACGTGAGAGCTTCCACCTGAGATGAGACGGGTGAGAAGTTCTGCCACCGTGATGTCCTGCAGTGTTTAAACTTTAAAGCCGCCCCCTCCCTTCCGCAGATGCTTAGACGAATCGAATTACTGTGCAAAAGGACCATTCTTTTTATAGTGATATTCTCTACTGCGTTGTATTTGTTTGCCACTAAATGTTATGGCATTATGGCTTTAGAAAAAGCGGAGATCTGTGCCCGGTAGCCCTCAATTTGATGGTGAATTTGCGAACGCTTCCTGGGCCCAAGATTTGTTGACTGCGTCAGACCAGCGCCAAGCATTATCATCATAAAATCGAAATTCAAATGCACAAAGAACCATTTCATGATACAAAAACTTTATACGGAAAACACTGCGAAACTTGTAAAAAAGAGAACTCAATTCACAACAGAATGTCACATGCTTCGTATTTGAAAAAGGCGCTCCTGAAGAGAATATGTAGTTATTGGAAAGAAAATTTAATATAATTTATGTTTACGTAAAAATATGTGACCTCAAATAGTATCACCAACTGTAAAAAGAATGTTCACACTAAAACAAGTTGAACCGTGAAAGTCGCATGATGAAAGTCTCATGACCAGTTATTACAAGATAAACCCCCTTTCCCAAGTGACTGGTTAGTTGTAGTAGACAAAACAATATCTTGGATAGCCGAGTCGGTCCGAGAAATATGGCCACATCAACGATATAAAAAGAAATCAAAACCAAAACACAAATATAAGGCGGTTGACACAATAGAAACCAGCGGAAACCCGCTATTGGGCTACATGATCGCGGCTTTTAACTTCACTTCACACATCTAATAACGTAATAGTTTTTTTTCCAGGACAGCCGACCCTTAATTTCTACCTATAGTTTTGTCCCCTCTTTCCGTGTGCCTTGGAATGCACTGAATTACCTTCTTCCCTTCAAAGATGGTCGGCAGAGCGCGCGTTCAGGCGAGTCTTCTTTAGACCAAAACCAATACCTACATTGTTTTCATGTGCGCCGCCCGGAACACGTTAAAAACAAAAAAATAGTGGGTACTTCTTGAGCCCAAACTCGTCTGTTTGGATTTAAGAAACCCATCCCTTTGAAATCTCGGTATCGGACTGGAAAGGGCGGTACGCAGGAGGAACAACTGCGAAGAACGCGGTTTGGGCAAACATGCCTATACGGGAGTACGGCATCGTGCAACGGCGCGAGTCAGCTGCTTCGGTCCCACGAAAATTTCGCAAACCCGTAAACAAACAAGAAAACAATCAATACGTCAGGCGACTGAGTCAAAAGTACGACAGGTCAACGAATAAAACCAAGCGCTATGCAGGGCAGAATGACGACGGCTCGAACAGTCGGTAGGAGCAGCCTATTACGAGGGAAGTGGGGCCAGCCGCGGCGGGGTCCTCCAGCCTGTCCTTTGTTACGTGACGGGCATTCTCCTCTCTCCCCTTTCTCTCTGCCTCGGAGAGGCGTGGCTTCAGCACTAATTTGAAGGCGCTTTTCCGGTGAATCTGCGCATAAAATGACCAAACGAATATGATATTCGCTATGGTTTGGGTCTTATTAACAAGGCTGAGGTGTTTTGTTCTCACATCTAAAGCAACTTCAGCTTTCTTTTAAAAAAGACACATAGAGACAAGAATTTTTTTTCCAGAAGTGCATACTTCTGGAAATAAAGATATATATTGTATATAGTGGGTGTATCAAGGAGCAGCCAGGCTCTTTAAGTCGACCGCAAAATTCAGTTTCTTAACCTATCGCGCCACGACTTTGTGCAGCGTTGCCCACAGATGGTGCATTTTTTTTGTAAAATTTGCAAAGAGCGAACTTACCTGAGGAAAAAGTAAAGAAAGAAAAAGGCTTAGCTCCTATGGAAATGCGGCAAAGCCAAAGGTCTTCAAACAATACGGCGCCGTTTCGCACGGGAGACAAGAGATGGCGCAAGCGGTCGCGATGCCAACTGCGCCAACGAACGAGCATACGGCGCCGAAAGCCGGCTTCTTTAGCAGACAATCTTTTCGACTCAAAAGCGGAGCGCGTTCCGCAGGTGGCGACAGTCGCAGAAACATAAACAGGCGCGGTAACAACGGAACTGCAAAGCAGACGACATCGGTACCCCGAAAAAAAACAGTCAAAATATCCCAACAAACCATTTTTCTAATCGATTATGTGTCCATTCAATATGTTTTATCAGTAAGGATGATAAAATAATGCATTGGCAACTGATATCAGAAAAGCTCGCGCCGCTTTTGAGTCGAAAAGATTGTCTGCTAAAGACGTCGGCTTTCGGCGCCGTATGCTCGTTCGTTGGCGCAGTTGGCGTCGCGACCGCTTGCGCCATCTCTTGTCTCCCGTGCGAAACGGCGCTGTATTGTTTGAAGACCTTTGGCTTCGCCGCATTTCCATAGGAGCTAAGCCTTTTTCTTTCTTTACTTTTTCCTCAGGTAAATTCGCTCTTTGCAAATTTTACAAAAAAAATGCACCATCTGTGGGCAACGCTGCACAAAGTCGTAGCGCGATAGGTTAAGAAACCGAATTTTGCGGTCGATTTAAAGAGCCTGGCCACTCCTTGATACACCCAGTAGACCAACACGCGGGTTTGACGTCACGGAGCTGTGGCGGCGCTGCGATCGCGGCGGAGCCGGGTGGTGTGGGCAGAAGGGTGCACATTTCGCATGGGCGTCATAGCATTTCAGCATGCCGCGAAGCTGTAGTTGCCGCTAATTGCAGCGAAAGGTACAAGAAAAGTAGCGGAGTCAGTTTACACTCCGCTACTTTGTCGTTTGTCCCTCTTCTTCCCCTTCTCCAGGGATTATTTTCGTCGTAACAACATATTTTATACTCACTGTTTCAGCGAGTAATGTCTGAGACGCATTGTTTCTCTGACACCTTTGTTTACTCTATGCCTGTAGATTCATTCGCAGATGCGTTAGACCATTATCTTTGCCTAAGTGTTGTACGCTGTGAACTTACTAACCTAAGGCGACGTATGACCAGTCTTCTTAAAGGGCATTTTGTTAAGAAAAGTTACGTGCCTTTTAAATAAGTGGTTATTAAAAATAAAACCTGAAGGAGCTTTAGCTCAGGCAGCCTTCATAAATAACTTTTGACTTAGTTCAGAGCTCTACGATACGTTACCTCTTCAAGATAACGTTTTTAATATGTTGAGTTTTTATAGTTATGTATTTCTTACGAAAAACGTGGGAGGCGGGCACAATATGGTTTATCTACTGCTCACTTTATTTAGGCGTCCATGACTTGCTGCTCTTCCTATCAGTGCAGCAAACGGTTGAAAATATAAAACCGGCGAAAATTTGAAGTCCCCGTGCAGCCGATAGTAGTTGTCGTATGACCCCTTGGAATCTCTGAACACACCTGGAACATGGATAAATTATATGCTTTCGTTAGTTATCTCCCCGTGCATAGTTCTT
>JAZHYW010001466.1:0-33886 GCA_037355805.1 Ixodes ricinus | reverse complement strand
TATTATTATTATTATTATTATTATTATTATTATTATTATTATTGTTATTATTATTGCAAGCAGAAAGGCAACGACATCCTAAACTTTGTTTCTTTTTAGATCTTGCACAACACAACGATATTCTTAACCACCAAGGTAATGCTTTAGATTTATGCCTCTCAAACATGGACTGCGTGCGTGTAGCCCGAAGTGAAGTTCCTATGGTTCCTCTGGATAAGTATCATCCTGCCCTTGATTTAGTGCTTTCTTTTGTTGATTCCTCGATTCGCGCTCCTATTGAGGCTTCTCCTCCACGCATCTTATACAATTTTTCATCAGGAGACTACATCGGGATGTTCCACCACCTCTCGAGTGTTGATTGGTCTCCGGTCTTGGAATCCTCTGATGTAAATGAGCAGGTAGCTCTCTTTACGAGATTAATTCAAGAGGCCATCGACAGATTCATCCCATTACGATCTTTAAAGAAACCTCGCTTTCCTAGTTGGTTTTCTAATGAACTAAAAACACTACTGAAAAGAAAGAACTTTTTTCACAGGAAGTTTAACGAAAAGTGGCCTTTTAAAGTGGGAGGTAGAATTCAAGAGCTGCAGAAAGCAATGTAAGACGGTCCTAGATCGCGACCGCCAGGCTCATCGTTGCTCATTGGAATCAGATCTTGTCAATAATCCGAAGAAATTCTGGAGGTACATTAATTCACGCTCTGGGAGGCATATCGAGTCGAAGATCGTCCTGGATAATCACGAGAGCGACTTGAAGTCCGTGCCTGAGTTATTCGCTGAGCATTTTGGGTCAGTCTACAGGCATAGTAGGCAGCGTTCTGCACCTGCGCTGCCTCACTTAGATGGGTTTGGTGAGTTGTTAAGTTGCATTAATGTCGATGAGGAGTGCGTCCGGTCCTGTATTAAGAAAATGAGAGCAACATTATCAGTAGGGCCCGACGGCATTCCCTCGGCGATTCTCAAAACTTATCACGACATATTCACGCCGGTACTGTGCTCTAAATCTAACAACTTGTTAAGGTTGGGAACCTTTCCTGAAACGTGGAAAGTCGCTGCTGTTGTTCCGGTCTTAAAGTCGGGGAAAAAAGTGATATTTGTAACTATAGACCTATTTCTCTTCTCTCTCCATTTTCTAAGCTCTTTGAAATGGTCGTCCATCAATTTCTGTCTTTCAAATTTCGAAACTTAGCAATTCCCAATCAGCATGGTTTTATAAGCGGGAGATCAACTACTACTAATCTTGTTAGCTTTATGTCTGCCGCATCTCGTGTGATATGTAACAGAGGTCAGTTAGACGTTGTCTACTTTGACTTAAGTAAGGCTTTTGACGTAGTCAATCACATTATTCTTTTATCCAAACTTTCCTCCTATGGAGTATGTGGCTCAGTACACGACTGGTTAAAAAGCTATTTGTCAGAGAGAGAGGCGTATGTCCGGGTCAACAACATGAACTCTTCGTTATACAGGGCTCGCTCTGGCGTTCCTCAGGGATCTGTTTTAGGACCCCTTCTGTTCACAATTTTCGTAAATGACGTCTCTTTTGCTATTTTAAAGTCTTCAGTCCTGCAATATGCTGACGATATAAAAATTTATCGAGAAATAGTTACTGAACATGATTGTGCTGAGCTCCAGGGAGATGCATGTCCTTTCTACTGATGGTGCTCTGAAAACGACCTTTTCTTGAACCCGTCCAAAACCAAGGTCATGACGCTCTCTCGGAAAACTCACGATATCTCTTTTGCATATAATATTCAAGGAGAGACTTTGTCTCGAGTAAGTGTAATGAAAGATCTCGGAGTCATGGTTGATTCTGGGTTGCGTTTCTCTGATCGTGTTGGTAGGGTGGTTAACTCGGCATTGCGAATGTTGAGCGTTGCCTCTCGCTTAACCAGGGAGTTCGAAAACCCGACTACTTTTATCACGTTATACCGTTCGCTATCCAGGTCGCAGCTAGAATATGCTTCAGTTGTCTGGAATGGAATTTCTAAAAGTCACTCCTTGGTGATCGAACGTGTGCAAAAAAAGTTTGTTTCTATCTTTAAACATCGCTACATAAAGGAGGATGTTCACTGCTTAACATATGAGTCTGCGTTAAAGCGTGTTGGTTTGCTTAGCTTGCACCGGCGTTGGGCGAACGCGGACTTACTATTTTTGTTTAAAACGCTGCATGGAACTGTGCCTTACGGTCCCACGTGTGCCTACTCGTCTTCGGTCATCTTTTTATGTGTCTAGAACGTTTAGTCCGGTAAACCCAATTGTGAGAATGGCACAGCGTTTGAATAATTACTTTTAAAGACTTGATATTTTCCACTCTTGCTACAGGACGTTTGTCCTTTCTATTAAAAACTTGCCCGTGCAGGATGAGCACTGCTGAACGGCTCTGTTATGTCTGAATTTCGTCATCTCCATGCCGTTCTTTCTGGTGGTGCACTTGTTGTCCTACGGTCTTGTGTTCCGTTTCTACTGTTACTGCCTCGTTTTTATTTTATTCTACTAATTACTCGTGCACTACCTAGTATTACGCTTAAAAATGTATCTTCTTTCCTGCGGAGATGTGTATAATGTTTTTTTTTGTTTTTTTTATCCACCAGTGTACCAGCACCAAGACCTCAGGGTTGTTCCTGGGCACTGTATAATAAAGATTGATTGATTGATCGATTATATTTAGACATATGCGAGTAAAGCGAAAACATATAAAACTTTTTTTTTAAATTTTGTTTTATTAACAATACAAATCAAAGATACAATGCACCTCAGTTGTAAGACACCCTATATAAAAAAACGTTTCCCAGAAGCTACATGGCGGTGACAAGCCTCAATGAATTAAAAAGAGCCTCGGCGATTTTATAAAAATACATTGGTCGTCGACCATCGGTAGTGAGAGCGTTGATGTATTATGCACATTACACAGATATCATTCGTTAAATTGCACTGTACATGCTTAATCAAAAAGGTTAGGTACGTACACGGGGCCGATAATAATTTCCATTGATTTTTTTTTGTGCCTATACTGGCAATTTACAGGTGGGTAGAAACGTAAACCTTCTCGATATAGTCTCCTTGAAGCCGAATGCGCCTGCACTACAAATTTGGCTGCTTTCTAGTGTCCTGCTGGTGACACTTAAGTTGTGCGTCACACCCATGCCTGGACCGCTTCTTTTGGCTCATCAATAACACGGGGGGAGGGGGGGGGGCAAGTTGGGCCGTACCCAAGCAGATCCAAACGTCCGACGGGTCGCACGAGGCGTCGGAAAAATGTCATCACCCTAATGGCCCCCTCAAATTACGACTTAAGGCTGCGGTCCCACGGCGGCCATCTTGAACAAGGCGTTAGTTCAACCAATAGATGGCGACACGCACCCGTGGGGTGGCCGAAACATTGGTTCACGGTGGGATGGCTCGAGCACCATCACGTTCCCCTCGTGGCCTTGCTCGCGCCGCTGCCAGCTGTGCTCAGCTGGCTCAATAGCGTGGCCCAGCAAACGAATGTATGCGAGAATGTCAGGCTTTGTATAAATTGTTCTCTGATATAGGGAGATGCGGTTCGGCGGTTGTCACGGGCTTTCGCAATAAATCTTACCAAGAAGGAATCAATTGTTGATTGACGTGTCAATACTCTTTCAATGAAAACTTCTGCAGGGATGCACGCTCAGTAGACTCAATCTTCCAAGACACCAGTGGAAGCGGACGTCAAGTAAACTGCTTCGCAATTTACGGTACTTACCTCACCATTATAATGACGACCGAAAAGTGACATAACGAAATATTGTGTTTCATGGGATCCGGAAGATTTTGTAAAGGTTGTTACATTATAGTTCCCAGAAAACAAACGCCGTTGCAATATTTTCGAAAGTACCGATATAATGTTGTAAGTACAGCTTAGGAGGAGTATGATGAAAACCATCAGAATAAATAGGAAGACGTTTATTTGCAATGAACACGCTATGAATGAACGGCGTTTAGCGACGGCAAGTTATGAGCGTATGGGAATTTATAAGTTCACGTGATTGCTAACTATGGACATGCGGACAATGACGACCTGTTTTGTCGGGAGATGGAGTAGCGGTGATGACCTGATATCGGACGAATCGTGGCAGACGAACAAGCAAGTTTCTTCTCAGCGAATGGTAAGCGTCCAGGGTCAAGCACAGCACGTGGCTACCGACGTTGTCGACGTTTCGAACACTTACCACTTTCGACAAAAGTGCTGGCACATCAGCTAACTTTGTGGAAAGAGTCGAAGGCTTCCTCGAGTCCAGCGCCATCATGAACTGTAACTGAAAACGATCCACTCTTCACTCTGTGGGTGGCGAAACGTATCCGCATCTGCGGAGTCATGGTCGATGCGTACTCTAAGTGGTTGGAAGTTTACACGATGCCTGCCACGACGTAAAAACGCGTCATAGACGTTCTACGCTCTCTTTTCCCTACTTTTGCCCTATCAAAAATACTTTTCTCTGATAACGCGCCAAATCTTGCTTCAAATAAAATAAACAAGCCCCCCCCCCCAAAAAAAAAAATGGCATCAGGCATCACATTAGTGCACCATACCATCCTGCAACTAACGGGCAAGCAGAACAGTGGGTGTGCGAAACGAAAAAGCCCTCTTAATTGAAGCTTACGGAAGAAGCAGTTCAGTGAAGAATCGCCAGGTTCTTGTTCCAGCAGCACGCGACGGTTTCATTTTACACGGTAAAAACACCCGCCGAAACAATATGTTCGGCGGACGAAGAGCCACACCGCTCGATCTCATATGATACTATGGCCATGAATGAAGATCGAGAGACTCCCAGATCGGGAGTAATGGCAGATTATTCGGTCGGACAACTTGTGTACGTGAGGAATTTCAGCGGAAGTCGGGCCTTCCATGTAAAACTTGAGTAAAAAGGCTCTATGTTGGTTGACAAGAAGGTGTCATCCCTCTGAAGACGTTGGATATCAATGCCCTTGAGTGTAAATATAACGAAATCACAAAACTCTCTTTGTGTATTGTGTAACTGCCCTTGTATTTGGTAGTAGAGGCTATGGTGGTGATTTGGACCTTTCACACCAGGCTCCTATTTCTTATTTTTCGCCTCATACTCCTTTGCGGTTTCAGTAGTCTTCAAGAATCTTTTGGAACGGGGACACTTTACGTCAATGAGGCCATTTGTTCCAAGTAGTCAATCAGGGAATGCTGCTAGAAATCCGTCCTTTATATTAACGAATAAGCCGCACTTCTGCACATTGCAGTTTTCCTGTTCCACGTACAGTTGTAAAGCAGCATCCTCATTGATTCTACCATATTCTGTTGCGGGTGAAGAAAGGTCTTTGGGTACACGATACTTGAAACAAGTCTGGCACTGTACGTTGTGGTTCGACACCCACTAATATCGTCGTCCTTATAGAGCCTGATAATTTAATCATTACTTCGTCACCTCATATTGCTCTTCATCAACAGTAAGTACAATAGGCTACCGCCATATTACAATTCAAGAATTGAAAAATTGAGTCGTTCAGTCCTTCAATATGTTTATTAATTATATAATGTTATTACGTTACATTACCTCGAGACGATCGACGTCCATCGTCGATCTTCAAATACTTATATAAGGGGGGGGGGGCGATCGGTGGCCGAGTGCATGTCTAGCGCACACCAGCTCGGAACACGTGGAGCGAAAGCTCGCGCTGCAGAACCCACCCCGCCCCTGCCCGTTTCGATGTGGAAGAGCATCATACCGGCGTGCGGTCGTGTATCACTACTGCGTGGTGCACGTTAAAGACCCCAGGTTTGCGGTTGTACCGCACTGGCTAAATTGCTCATGTACACCTGAGACACCAGACGCCCACTAAGGCAGACTAACTTCCGGCTGTATAAACATACACACAACAATTTGCAATTAGACGCACAATCACAAAGAACACAGCGTGTCACCTCTTTTTTTTTTGACCGTCTTTTTTTTAACCAGCGCAAGCTCGCGCGTTCTCTCTTTTGAGACGGTTAGAACTAACGTTGATTAGAAACAGTCGCACATAAAACCCGCGTTTCTCCTACCCGGCCGCTTCCTCCTCTCATTATGTGTAGGTGGTTAAAACTAAATAAGCTATAATAATGGTGTATTATTCATATTTAGTTTCAGTTTCAGTCAGGGGAAAGGAGGTTCGCGGGAAGTAGGGCCAATAAATGAGCTGCGCTTAGAGTATCGGCACTCTCTTTTTCGACAGTGTTGTGGACGCCGCCATTTTGGTGCTTGTGCAGAGCCAACGGCAGAGCAGGCGCAACTGCCGATCGTCATGATTCAAAATTGCGACTTCCTCAGCATTAGATTCGGTGTTAGGAAGCTCATGTAATATTGCTTTGCTTTGTCGCAAACTGTTTAATGTGGAGGACGGAAAAGCGTTTCTTGTGATTTCAGATACAGCTTCAAATAACTGGACACCATGATTTTAAGCCACAATATGGCCAAGTGTCGCTACTCTGAAGCGTAGCTTATTTAATGACACTATTCATGCCCTTGTTCAAGAAGCTTGTAATACCTGGAGGGTCCATGACGTGAGCCCCGTGGATTCCACAAGCCACTACCTTTTGACACCTGCCTCTTCCTCATTGTTCCCGCTAGTGCCAGTAAATTAGCTATGCTTCAGAGTAACGACACTTGGCCATATTGTGGCTTACAATCATGGTTGCCAGTTATCCGAAGCTTTATCTAAAATCACAGGAAACGCTTTTCCGTCCTCCACGAATGTTTAAACAACCCGCGACAGAGCCTAGCAATATTGTATCAGCTTCCTAGCACCGCATCTAATGCAGAGGATGTTGCACTTTTGGATCATGACGATCGGCAGTTGTGTTTGCTCTGCGCAAGACCCAAAATGGCGGCGCCCAAAACAATTTTGGGGAACGGAGTGCCGATACTTTAAACGCAGCTCATTTAGTGACTCTAGGCATGAAGTGAACTCGGGTGTATTCTTTCCCTCTTCGTCTTTATCGTTTATTGATTTCAATTATATCGAATAATGAACACTTTATATCACGCTACGCTTGTGTAATTATTTGTCTTAGATTTATTAACCTGACCCAGTACTTAAACCGTTCATTTATCGATAGTAAATCTTCAAATATATTTTCTAAATGTGAAGGTGAAACGACACGGAGATTGATGATGATACAGACGCCAACGCCGCCCTCGAAAATTGTTTGAACTTGGAAATCAGCAGTTTTGTCTGCCATCCGCCAGGTAGCACAACAAAACACCCAAACAGTTTTTAATTGTTTTTAAAATTAGCTAAGCTCTACAACTATCAAGAAACCAAAGCAAGATCATTGGGAAAATCTAATACATCGCAATGTATATCTATTCCATAGAATAAATGTTATTAGATGCCAATAAATCTGTTTGATGTCCAAAAAAGATGTGCGTCAAAAACAGGTAAGTTTGAAGGGCTCCCGGAGCGTTATGACTTTGAAAATAAAAAAAGCCACCGTCCACCTCTTGGGCAACTATTGTAGTTCTAAATGTTATAAACGATTTTACCATAGTTTAATTATTTACTCAGCGGCATTTGAATTACGATGACTCGAAGCACAAAAAAGTGCTACGTTTGATATAGAATATCTAAACAAAAAAATATTACACAACATTAATTTTTTTCTGCATATTACCAATTATAATCACTACATCTGTAGCTAATTTCATTGCCCTAGCGCTTGCCATTAAAAGTATATTTGTGCTGAAAAATGTCAATTTTAGGGCAATATTTGGAGAGCTGTAAAAAACAAAGTAGTGCAAATACCAAAAAAGTATACCGTTACATTCTGCTCCGACATCATCTTAACAAAACTGCTCTATTGGAACCGTGTTATCTTTAATGAATCGTTCATAAAACATGAACCAGCGGAGCAAGTGAGGGTCCGCGCCATCATATTCACAACGCTACAAATGCGCATGAACAGTATAAACCAATACATACATAATATCAAATGAAAGAGGATTGCATTGCCTTTCGAATGACATCAATCCCACAAAACAGTGCTTAAAAGGAGATGAGTAATGACCTACCAAAAAGTACCTAAACTGCCACATTCAGTGGGACCGTGGCCTTAACGTGAACGCACGCGACACCGTAATGAGTCAATGCCTGATTGAATTCGACTTTTTTCCGACGCGCCATTCTGCAGTCACAATTAAGTTCGAGGCAGCTGTGCAGGCGGGGGTATGAACGCACTACTAAAAGGTTTGACTGGCAGGCCGCTAAAAGACTGCAGCACCAATGGTGCAAGTGCATGCGGCTATAAGGGAAAATATATCGAGAAAGTGGTCATATCTACCGACCTCTAAGTTGCCGCTATTGGCAGCGAAAAATCAAGATTATGAAACACCCCTCGTGACAAACTAATAATGGACCTATGTATACAATAAGTGTACAATAAATGTTGCATGCCTTGTGTTGTGTGAAAACTACAGAGACAACCTGAAAAGAGGTTAAACTACAGGCCGAGTGGTTTGTACTTTTTTGTTCACTCGTATCTGTGTTTTGCTCTTTTTTTGTTTGTGTGAACGTTGCTTTAGTTGCACAATATAGTAAACAAATACTTCACACAACAGTAGAATACACGACAGGACCTTTTCTACATTCGTGTTATCAATAGAGTGACATAAATCTGCATAACTATTTTACAGCAGCCGTAACTTTTTAACTCTACACTGAGGCGAAAGACGTGCTGACCTCGCTCAAACAGACAAACGTTGAAAAGGTTAACAACGATGGCGTGACGCGAGCGTGCGCGAAAAACTTCCTGCTGCGTACGAAAGTCATCTACGAACGGGCCATGTTCCACAGGCGTAAACAAGAGACAAACGAAACTGCAGACGACTTTGTCGAAGACTTGTACAAGATGACAGAAGCGTGCGACTACAGGAACTTGAAAGAGCAGCTAATAAGAAATCAACTAATTGTGGGATCTCAACAATGTCATGTTGAGTGAAAAACTTCAGCTCAACGCAGACCTGACATTAAAAACCACCATCTCCATGGAGCGCAACTAAGAGAAGTGAAGCAGCAGCTAAAGAAACTGCGACCATTAGCAGTCAAACGTGACCGTCGGCGAGGTCCACACTTTAGCGTGGCGAGTCAAAAGCAACCAGAAGCAACCGTTTCCCACCGGTAACTGTACCAAGGAGTTCTCTGCCCATGTAAGGGGCGCGGCTCTACTACACGTCCACAATCGCGTGCCAAGTGCCCAGCAGCTGACAACATTGGCAACGGGTAAGGCAAGAAAGGATACTTTACGTCAGTCGGCCCGTCAGCGAAAAAGAACCACTCAGGTACAGCAGGCCATGGCTGCATTCGAAGAGGTCTACTATCCTCATAGATTCCAAAAGTTGAAGGCGCTGACGGCCAGTGCAGACTCAATTTCTCTGATAAAATTCACGCTTACAAGTACCACGAACCATTGTTGTTTAAACGCGCAAAACACGCGCCAGGAGCGGGTGCTCTGCTGCCCTTCGCTTCCAGGGGCCGCTCATTTCAGTGCTCCGCCGTCAACTCCTTTCAAGGGTTGCTCGAGACACGGGCCTCGTGCACTGAAGCACTTGGCGCTACTTGTAAGACAAACGCAAACAAATCGAAGGGCTTTAGTCCAGACTAGGGTGCCTTCATGTGCGCTTTGCTTATACTCTGTTTCACCTTATGATGTACCGCAGGAAAGGCTACAAGCACGAGGTCTTTGTTCTAGGGCACATCTCGGCGGCACAAGCTCTCGTGCGTTAAGAGCAGCTCCCAACGCCATGAGCCTCGCGCTTCTAGGCTTTTCTGCGGTACAACATAAGGTGAAACGGACAATAAGGAGTATTCACTGGGCGCCATATTTGTGGGTGATGTGTAGAGCGCATGCTCTGAACGAGCCCACATTAATAGGCTGCTAAGACCGGCAATCTTGAGGGTGCGGAATACACGTTACAAAAGAACTGTGGAAGCTCGCCATCAGCACGCACTCAGCAGTCGTGCACACAGCTATGGCCGCCAGTGAATACTTCCTATAGGGTGGTGGCAGAGCCATGTATAGGGAGAGTTGGATCAATGGGAGGCGCGGGCAGAGCCAGGGCGTGCACCAGACTCGGAAAGAGGGCTTGGCATGCTTTCTTGACCAACCAGAAGCCGAAAAGAATCCCTTAGTGGTGGTAGCGAGAAACAGTTCTGATCAAACGTATATGTTCGTATATGGTTTTAATAACCGCGTAAGAGTGAAGTGTAGTAACTCTTTGTGGTTGAAAATAGGGTGCACGTGATGTTTCGATCATGATCATGCAGAAAGATGTAAGAAACGAATGCGCGCTCAACTCTGTTTTGCTCAGACTTAGTGTGACTGCTCGGGTGGCAGATTCCCGGCCCTCGGCGTTTGGCGTAAGGATTATGTCGATCGTTCCGCTAGTCGCCATCATTTTTGATGTGCGCGATTGAAACATCACGTGTACCATATTTTCAGTCACCGAGAGTTACTCTGATGCACTTATCAGGTTTGTTTCTCGCGACCACCGCCAGGGTATTATTTCAGGCTTCTGGTTGGTCACATTCGAATTTCTGAAGACGCCCTGGAACACGCCCAGCCCGCTTTCGGGCAATGGCGCCTCCTCAATTGTTTCCTATACTTCCCAACGAATGGCCAAACTCTCTACATATACGGCTCAGGGTGGTGGAATCTCGCCGTTTTGTCCCACACGTTTATTTTTATTTTGTTGTTCAGAAGCGCGTGAAACAGCGTGTCTCTGCACGCGTTTGTGGCGCTGACTGTGCTATGGCGATATTTTGTTTTCGTCGATTTCTTAGTGTTTTCCCTGATTCCGACAGCACGCGTCAGCGCGTGCTGTCGGCATCGGGTACTACAAAGGGTGGCATCACCCTAAACCACGGTGTAAGATAATACCATAGAGTTATTACAATAAACGCTAGAGGCTCAGCTGGCGCAAGTGTCTACGGGACTTCCGTTTGCAAATTGAAGCAGACAGCATGCAGTCTACATTTCCAGCCTCCCTGTGTATTCCTATGGGAAAACGCGCGTGAGTTTTGTTTCTTCGCCGGAAAATGACATCAATAACTTTCGTTATTTCGGTTGTACCGGATAGTATGTACCTAAATTGGTATTTTGAAAGTGTAATTGCTTTAGTTACAGCCTTTATATTTACCACTGAATGATGTAAACTTTCCTATATTTCAGGCCCAAACCTCTGTTGCATGGAAGGTATGTAAAAACTAGCGACGATTCTAAGCAAACCAACGATCGAAAGGAATGTAGAGTGTGTACAAGGCTCGCCAGCATTTCGGTGGTGCTTATATATTGCTAATATGCCCGTCCTGTCATTGGATGAAAATGAGTCCGTCGTGCGTCTTTATGATCGGTTAAAAAAACATCCAAACGCAGAAAATTAAGCACGTGAGCTACGAAAGGTGTGTCTTTTTATTATTACCTCTGTCGGGCAATTTTTATTCGGCACAGCTTCTCTCTGCCTTCTCCCTATTTGCAAAGATTTGGAGCGTGCGGGTGATGATTTGCACCCAGAACAAGCATATTCGCACATATTCATGAGCAGAAAGAATAAAGCTGTACTTTTTTATTGCAAATCTGTCGATATTACGTGGCTTTAAATTTATTTTGATCGTCTGCATGCACAAGGAGTTTCTTATTCAGTGTTACTGCGTAGTTCATGCCGTCTCTCTTGGTTTTCCATATGTCCTTCGTTCGTTTGGCTCGTATATCCCCCATGCTGGAAAGCGTCGACGCCGTGTTCGCGCTAACAGTGTCCGACAGTGCACATAAATACACGTACGAAGTTGTTTTAGCACCGTTTTTTATGCCACGAATTTCAAATAAAAATGCTGTAACTGACCAATTATTTCGTCGGCGTGACTGAGAAATGTTCCAATGTGCCTAGTACGTACAAATTATTCGTGATATTTGCTCTTATAATCGAGCGCAGAGAAATATGCGCTCGCTTTTTCCATAGAAATGCATTACCGGAAGTCAATTTCTGACTGCTTGCTGTCTGCTTCAAAATGCAACAGCACACTAGCCCCACCTGAACCTCTAGCGTTTATTGTAATAACTCTATGGATAATACTCTTCAGGTAAGGACAGCTCGCTCTTCGCGACGTGCCGATAAAGTTCGCTTTTCACTCTCTCACTTTCTCTCTATCACGATTGTTTCAAGTTGCACCGGCAGATGACTCGTCGATCCCTGGGCACGGTGCAAGACGCAGGAGGCAGGCAGCAATGCACAAGAGGGCTCGTGACGCCGCATGCTCCACACGCGCAGAGCTCCAGCGAGGTTGTCGCACGTGCAGAAAGACTACGGTCAAATACTTTACTAGGGAGAATACATTCCACTCTTGTCAAATACAATGGCCTCGGCGCGGACAGGTTCTCTGGGCTAGAGTGCCTTCATACACACGCGCGCTTTTGCTTGAGTGGTGACATCTCTGCCATTTTTACGCCCAATCGTTTTTTTATGCATTTTGAAGTACGCGCAATCCGGTGTCAATCAGCTCGAGCGCGTAGCTTTGGCTAATGCAGAGACGCCATTTTAGCGCCCAAGTCACGCACCGAGTGCGCGAGAGCGTCACGCGCTGAATATTCAGTGCAACAATGGATGTCTTCACCCTGAGACAGACAGACGATGAGCACCCTACTCTGGGCTTGGCGAGAGCCATCTATCGTCGTGGAGGTCTCGGCGGTAAATGATAATGATGACGATGGTTGTTCTACATACCAAATTTATTGTTGTGGAAATGCTCGAGACACGTGCCGCGCGCCACTTCTATACTCCGTTTCACATGATGTTGTACCGCATGAGAAGGCTAAAAGCGCGAGCTCATAGCGTTGGGAGCTGCTCTTAACGCACGAGAGCTTGTGCCGCCGAGATGTGCCCTAGAGCAAGGAGCTCGCGCTTGTAGCCATTCCTGCGGTACATCACAAGCTGAAACAGAGTATAGTGGTCGCGGCACGTGCATCGACGCTGTGCCGCCATAATCTTCCCAAGGGTTGCACGTTGCGCGTGCCTCGTGCATCGACGCACCTTGCGCTACTTTTGAAACATGAAGGGGCTTTAGGTGGAATCGGAGACGACACCGCCGCGGCCGCTGCGAACATCCACGTGCACATGCGCGTGGGCTGGCGCGGACCTCCACTCCGTCAGGGGCGCTGTAGGCGTTCTGTCTAATGCAAATGAGCGGAGTGGAATGTATTCCTCCTAGTAAAGTATTTGCTACGGTGTTGCGAGGTTTCTAGGCAACGAGATAATTTTTCGCTCTCACACAGTTTCGCCGCTCGGCCGCCGGCGACACTGTCAAGCAGGTTTCACTAGAGTTCCTGTATAGGCCCGTAGCTCTCAAGTCTTGAGCAGCGCTCCAGGTGAGAAAAATGGAAATATTTCCCTCGCGTTTCGAACATGCATCGATACGCTTCCCCACGAGAGTTTTTAGATGCGGAGCATCTCTTGCTCGGGGCTATGTCCCGCGACTTCATAGTCCGCACTCACGTGACTACGCACGCGCAACTCTCCTTCCCTCTCTCCAACAGCTGCGCGTTACTCTCTCCGCTCTCTCGCTCTCACCAGCTGCGTGCACTGCGCGTTCGTTCGCTTCTACTCACACAGCGCGCGCACGCGCAACTCTCCTCTAGTCTCCTCTCCTTCAAGTCTGAATATAAACAGCGGTAGCGCGCGTTCACCCCGGAGGAGTGAAAGGGTACAGTTTTGGGCGCGCGGGTCGCAGCGCCACGCTAGGGCTTTCCAATAGGCCTCCTGCGCTGAAGCTTTGAACAAACTGTAGCGCCCTCGTTTTGGGTAGTACAAGCTCACCTGATTGAGCCTCGCACTACTTATGGCACGTTAGTTGAGCTTTTTTATTTCTGCCTGGTCCTGAAGAACGAAAAACACCTTTGGACGCCAAAAATCAGCCAGACTCAACGCCGTAAAACAATCAAAAGTGCCAAATTCATGCCACCACCGCTAGGGTACGCGTCTCTTATCTCTGGGCGGTGAAGTCGAAACACCTGTGTCGCGACGCTTTCATTTTCTTTTTCTTTGTCATGTCTACTTTGGAACGCGCGAAACGGCATCTCTTGGCTCGCGCTCTTAGCGTCTTAGCTTTGACGGCGTTCGAATTTTTGTTGTTTCTTTGTATTTTCATCGTGATCTCGCGCTCCGCACCAGAGCAGGCACACTTCTGCATGCCTGACAGTTTGAGACGCTCTAGTTTGTACTACCCAAAACAAGGCCTAACAAGCCCCTTTTCGCAGCACCCCCTGGGCAACGCAGGAGGCCTATGGGATGGGCTTTTCCCGCAACTCTGCGGCTGTCGTCTGCTAGCGTTTCTCGGCCGCTCGCGTCCGCCGCAGCCCAAATCCGGCCGGCCAAAAGAAATCAGCCAAGAAGGAGACCAGATTAATTACGATCCGCGATGCTCCGCATCACCCCATGGTTCCCCTCGGGAAGGTGGTGTAATTTTTTTCTACTCCGTTCCATTTTAAGTGCCAGCGTAGCAGAGGTTACAAGAGCGAGCTGCGAGCTTTCAGCCTCCTGCCAAGCACGCGCGCTCGTGCAGTGCGAACATCTTTCAGGAAGACGCGCTTTTGAGAGTAGCTTCGGCTTCGCTATTACGTGAAGTGAAATATGCGTGCTCGCGGAAGCTATGAAAGAAAGCAAAGATGAAAGGAAAGTTTATTGGGACGCTGCGGCCGCGAGCTGCATAATTCTGTTCTTTTTGTTTTGTATTCTTTTTTTTAGACGTTTTGTTACCGCGCATTTACAGCTGCTGACAGCTGTTTGTATTCGAACGTGGCACGTGCAAAATCGAACGTTACAGAGCCACCTGGATGGTTCAGCCATCATAATATGGTCGCGTCTTCCGGACGGGAGCCAGAGTTGCGCGTTCACACCCGGAGCGCCGGCTTTCCTGCACAGCATGTTGATCCCGCTCCTCGCGTTACTGAATTCGGCGAATAGCGGCGCCGCGTGTTGAGGCGCGCGGCGCGCTCAAAAGCAGGGGAACATACGCCGGGGCCCGTGCAACGTCTACTTTCCTGCACAACATATGAGTGCTCTCCTCACGTGATTGGATCTCGGCGAATAGCGGCGCGGCGGCACGTGGAAAACATACGCGCAACTCTGGCTGCCGTAGGGAGCCAGAGTTGCGCGTCTGTTTTCCACGTGCCGCCGTAAGGGAGCCTATACGGGAACTCTAGGTTTCACATGCCGCGAGTTTGGCCCTAGAGCGGCGCGATTTCTGCCGTCGCGGCGCTCTGGCCATCCGCAGCGGCTGAGCGGCACGGTTCCACCAGGTCGTAAATTTTTCGCCGCGGCAGAGCGGCAGCCTTGGCGGTGGCCACTCACACCGCGGCGGGAAATCACGTGACAGGAGGAGAACATTGCGGGAAGGCCGGCGCACAGGACGGCACCGTTTTCAAGTTCATGAAGCAGACGACAAGCAGAGAAAGTACGCGAGCGACTGGTTTGTGGTTTCTTTTTTCAGGCGGGTCGAGCTTCGTTGTTTCAGCCATAGGCGCCGACTACGGGGGGCTCGGGGGCCCGAGCCCCCCCCGAACTTTCCCGGGGGGGGGCAGAGCCCCCCCCGGCGGTGCCGGGCTCCCCCCCCCTTCCGCCCGAGCTCTTCGGAAAAGCAAGTACCATCGCCTCCGGAACCCTGGCCCTGGGTGCACCTAATTAATCTCATCTGTGCGCCCAGGTGCCCGCACATATCGATAGCTGGCACCCAGTGGATAAATTGTTCTAACTATTCGCGCAGTCCTGTTCGAAGACCCTACGTAGTATTAGCAAATACGATAAAGGCTAGTGATGGAAATTCCTTCGAAAGCCATTGGAAGTAGTCGCGAATGACGGAAGTGGCACCTCTAGCGGACCTGCAGCCTACGGAAGTAGACGACATAATACGTTTTGTAAGCCCCATTTTGTTTTCCCAAACGTTGAAACAATTCATCATGGTCAGTGCGCTTGAACCCCGGAATTCACTGATCACAACTGCAATGACAGCTAAATTATAGGGTCACAAAAGCAGACATTTGTTTAAGTATCATGCCGTAAGCATGCTTATGCTACGTTCTCCAGGGGATTACACACGTTTGGGACGTCTCTTTCAAGCGAAAAAAAGAATTCAAGCGTTTTAAACAACCGTTCACAAAGGTTTCTCTTGATGTTCTCGGCACAACGCGATAATCTTGTCATGACATCTTGGCTGAATGCGAATATCGCCGGTTGTCAGAGGCTGTCCAGCGGCTCATGCCAGTAGCTTAACGAAAGTCGAGACCGATCTCACCAGTCAGTTTAGCTACGCCGCCGCTGCCGCAATGCATAGCGGGAACTTTAGTCGTTTTGCACGCGCGGCAACCCCGCTGTGGGCCTGCGCGAGCTGAGCACGAGACGCCACGAGCTACATCGTACACTGTAGCAGGGCTGGGCAGTATCGCGATACAAAAGTATCGCGATAGTATCTTAGAGATACTTTCGAGTATCTGTATTTCTGTATCGAGATACATTTGAAAAATGTATTTGCATCTCAGTAGTGAAATACTTTTACGATGTATCGATTATATCGCGATAATCTGCCAGGCTTATGTATCTCGTTCCATATATTGTCGGAAATGAGCTGACGAGTTTGCACAAAAAAAACAAAAAAACTTGTCGCTAGGAATCACCCCATTCGCTCGGAGAAACCGGGAGATCGCCCTCCGGCTTTGGTGCAGTCAAAGCAAATGGGAGTCGTTTTCTACTTTGCTGTCCCCTCTCCTTTTTACAGCAGCCAGTTTTCTTTCAAAGGACAGCAGGCTTTTATTGTTTAGAAATAGATGATAAGGGAACACCAACTGAAAAGCAAATAACTAAGTGTTCAAAACGGGACACGAGGCAAAAAGGGGAGACGTTTTGGGAAGAGACCCTTTGTAAAGCACTCGTCGGCCGCCGGCACGTATGAAGGTTCACTGGGGGAGATAATGAGTCCTTATCGGTATCAGCGAATGTAGCTGTGAATAGAAGCGTTCTAGAATAGAAAGGGACAAAAGCCGACAGAAAGCAAGAAATACAGGCACTACGACCTGTATCCGCCTTGGATTGCACCCTTCTCACCTCACTGCGGGAGTTCCTGAACCTTAGAGGGCTGCCGACGGACCCGGCAGTTGTATTCCGTATCGAGTTTCAATATTGATATTTGTCCTTTTGGCGTGTTAAGTTTTCTTTGCTTTATGCTGATACGTTAATGCAAAACTTTTGCAGGTAGTCAAAGTATGCCGGTGTATTGCTTTATTTTATATTATTAATTCTAGTCATAAATTACGCCGTCGTGCAATGTAAAAGGATGACCCATAAATTGTGATAAGACATTGTGATATATTCTGCAATTTGTGTATCTATGTGATATGTCATTTTGTGACTTTAATCTTTCTCCGAAAAATGTTCCATGATCTGTATTTTACCTATGTGTAGTGAGACCTTCACTGTTGAAGAAACAAGAGCTCCCCCATACACCCAAAGCAATGGTGTGTTGGTTAGGCTGTTTAATGTCTATTTTCTCGACCAAAGATGAATAAAACATATTTTTTTGCAGAAGTGTTCAACAGGCCGCACTTAATTGTCACCCAAAATCGCTAAGGGGCGGGGTTCAGTCGGTTTGGTGGATGTCCCAGCCCCTCACTCCTTTCCACCGGGAGCCGCGTGCAAAGCGACCGCTGCGCAGCCCTCTGGGCCAAATTAGACTTATACTGTAAAACCGTTTATTTTCGCGACCCCCTGATTTTCGCGAATTTCGACTTTTCGGCCGGACTCCGGCCGAAACGTCAAAAAATACACCGTCCGTTGTTGCTGTTTTCACCAAGGGTTTTATTATACCCACGCCTTCGGCCCCCCGCCACCATGCCCGTGTTTGTATGTGTGTGTGGCGGGGGGGGGGGGATTAAGGCGGGCTTGTCGGGCCCCAGCCCCCCCCGGGAAATTGAGAACTTTCCGCCTATTCAGCCGTCACGTCGGAACTGTTCAGGAAATTATGGAGGAGGGGGATTGCTGTCCCCTTCCTCGGAATTTTGTTTCACAAAGAATTACGCGGCTCTTTTTTACCTTCCTCGCCTCAGTACCAATTGTAGCGAGCGCAAGAGACGATAATCGGAAGGGGCGTGTGCGAGCGCTATAGTCGGTTGCAAGCTAAGAAAAAACCGGAAATGCCTCTCAGAGGAAAATGTATTCCTACGCCGAGAAACGCCAGCCAATCGTTTTCATGACGTCACGATTCCGTGGACCAATCGCGATCCTTTTGAAAAAAAAAAGCTCAACATGGCTGCTGGCCTTAGCAACGCGACGCTAGTTTCTCGTGACAATTATTCTGCTTTTTTGCACCGTGTTTTACGTGCCCGAGGTTACGCCACGAAATCTTAATGGTATCGGCTTGCGTTTGCAGCAGTTTTTGCGCGACAACGTGAGAATCCAGCGACGCTATCGCCAACGAAAATTTCGAAGCGGGCGCGAGGCTTAGCACTGCTGAGAGGTGAGAAGCTCGACCTCGCTTGTGCTTCTTGAAGAACCGCTTTGGTGTCGCCGGTAAGGCTGCACCAGGCTGTTTCGTCCAAGAAGAATCAGGGGAATCGCTTTCCGATGTCACCTCAGTGGGATCCATGACGGAAGACAAAGAGAGCGGGGCGCGGTGGTGGTGTCGATGACTTGGGAGGGTGCCGATTTGTCAAAACCCGAAAAGTATAATTATTCTTGTTTTCTATTCATCCAACAAAATAAAGGCACACATTTCGTGCGCAAAGCCCACAAAACTAAGTAAATCACTAAATATTTATTATTTGCAGGAACTATAAGTGCTTTGTTATTTATAATTTTGGCGAGAGAAAGGTTGGTTTCGTTTTCGCCGCTTTCCCTCAATCGAAGGCGCTGGAAGACGGTATGTTAGACAGTATCTTGGACAGAAAATGAATTGGGAAGACGGTACATTGGACATGACTTTCTTTCTTTACTAAACAGCTATTTCGTTGACAAAAACGTATTCTAACTTATTTAAACGTCCTGAATGAATTAAATAAATATTGTAGTAGTTTAAGACACGTTTACTGGAGGAAGAAAAAGCAACGTTGCTAGCGAACTACTTTCTCGACGGCGGAGGCACTTCAGATGGGCGCAATGCGCTTGTGGGTGGAGCTAAAAGATTGTTCTTAGGTTGCATCCGACTATACTGAGAAAAACAAAAGAAGAAGAGTAACTGAGCGACATTGGCGTGTCTTTTCCAACACAGATCGTCACACCAAGTTAGACAAAATGAATCGCGCCCGGTTCCATGAACTGCTTATCAGTGAAGTGTCGAAGCTTTGGGTTCTTTGGGACGCACAGCTCAAACAATTTAAGAACAATGCGACCAAAGGTACTCTTCCAGTCTCTGTCGACACACATACCCCGGATCATAAGCACATACCCCGATTTCGGAAATACTAACTAACCCGACGCCGTCCAGCAGGCTCGGGTCGGCCTTATCAGTTGGAATCTTTACATCCGAGGAAGGCGCTGCCCGTGACGCTGCCGAGGATGATCCGAGGTTTCACCCTCCGCGAAAACAAAGTTAAAAAAAAAAACAAAATAAGGCAAAGGTTTTTTTAGCATTTTAAACGCTTTTCTTTTTTATTAGGGTGAAATTAAAGGGAAACTGAAAACTTAAACATGGAAATTGTTTTGAAAGCCACTGTAACCGACTGTGCGCATCTGCTTGCTGCAAGCAACAGGCAGAAAACGCTCATGTGAAATGAAACCTCGCGATCCGTGCCGCCGCGCCGCTGGCGGCAGCGATTTCTGCTGCGGAATCGCTGCATGTGAAACCCGCTTCAGCCGCGGGCACGGTGGCCGCGGAATGATGCAGCCTTTCGGATGCCCGTCGAACGAACGCTATCTGATTCCTCGCGCCGCGCATTCAGCCCCGCCGTGTCCTCACCTAAAGAGTGTATCTTACACCGTGCCCTAAACAGAAGGACATTGAGGCACCCTAGTCCAGACAGATTATTATAGCACCGGTTTATTACACTGTGACATAGTGAGATCACTGTTGAAAGAGGTGTTCGTAACCGACAATAGCATAGTGTACTCCCGAGGTAATTTAGGAACACATTAAAGTTATATAGAAGTTCACGGGGTTTTGCCTAAAAAATCAAAAGGTATATATATAAAAAAAACGTACGACTCACTTCTGGTAGAAACTTATTTTCTATTTATTGAAGGCCTGTTTGGTTTTTTTACCAAGCCGCAAAGCGGGAAGTGTTAAATTTACGAAAACCTTTGTTTCGGGTGCCAAAATGCTAAGATCGAAATTCAATTTGCATTTCACAGTAGGCACTTGTTTTTTGGTTAAGAAAATATATTGTAATTCTTTAAAATAATAGAGATCATGCTTTTTTTTGTTTTTCATATCCACTCGCCACCCAACCAGGTCTACAGAGAATGAAAATATCACAAATAATGATTCATAAGATAAATGCCGTTCGGAATAAGTATTTTAGCCGTCTTTGCAATACATTAAACTAATCCTTTTAAATTTCCCAATACAATTAGGGTATGTCTGTTCTACCCTGCACGGTCATAGGGTGCTGTCGAGCCACACTTGTAGAGCAAGCAAACGTTTGAGCACGCGCGCTAAGATATAGCATAAAAAAGAACCAACAAAAGTCTCGGCTTCAAAACCTTATCAGGCCTTTTGCTATACTTCGTTTCAGCTTGGTCCAGACGCAGCCGGTGCTACAAGCGCGAGCTCCGGGCTTTCAGCGTCCCTGCAAAGCACGCGCGCTCGTGCAGTCAAAGCACTGTTCAGGGCAGCATGCTCGCGCTTGTAGCATCGGCTGCGTCTGGACCCAAGCTGAAACGAAGTATAGGAGTCTGCTGAGGCCTAGTTACACCTGCAACATGTGCTGGCGTCTGTAGTCATAAAACTGTTTGAAAGCAAAAATCCATTTTGCTTTCAAACAGTTCTAGCTTATGTTGATTATTTACTTTATTTACTTATATAGAAGAGTTGAGCGCGTGCAGTGTATGCACATAGTAATGTTTTAATTCGAAAGCGTTAACTGTCTCTTGGAGCGAGCCGACGTCATCAGCTTTGAAACCATGCAAAACAGCACCTTAATGAAACCACGCGCAAAGCTAGCCAACGGCACCTTTTACACTTCGGTCCCATTGGCTGGCGCGCGTCGAGCGAGGCTCCCATTGGGCGCTGCGCGTCAGTTTGTGTGGTGTCATCCTGACTATGTTATCACACTGTTGTGTTATCACTGATCACCGCGTTCGCTAACCTCTTATCGGTGGTACGGCGCGTGGCAATATATACGACGCATGGAATAAACCAAGGGGTTCGTTTTACTGGGAACTACGTTGCTGTCTGTTCCTTCCTCGCGCCGCAAGGCACACGACAGATTGAACGATCACTCACCCGATGGCGTTGTGTGTTCGCGAGGCAGTGGCTCCACCGTTCCATGCCCAATGAGTCAACGCGTTGTACGCCGCAGATTAAAGAAGGACGCGAAGAGCGGCGTGTGTGCTTTCGCATTCACAACTCATAAGAAGTGCTTAGGTGTACCTCGAGCCTTTTTGAGAACAATCTTGTTTTCTGGCACGCGTAAATAAATTACTCATCGCGTGAAGATGAAACCTTGAGAATGGGACGCCAGCAGTTGGAATAGTGCGCGAACATTTGAGAGGAGGACGTCAACTGCATCAAAAGATAAAAACGAGAGAAGAAGTTTCTCTATGAACGACGTCCACCGGAGCCTAATATTGTCAAAACGCGAACTTACGTTGTGGACACCTTTAGAATTTATTTAACTGAAACAAACAAAAAAAAAACAAAAAACTTGCCAGCAAGAAATGAAACAGTAGACGTTTTTTTTCTTTTTTTGCTGCTAAGTGTATTTCGCTTATATAGATGTCACATGCGTCCACAACGTTAGGTCTATTTATTTTAACGATCTGAGACTTAGGTGTACATTGGCTGATCCACTGCACAATGGAGGAACAACCGATATTGCGGAACGTGAGAATCTGAAACTTTCGGTGATAATCAGAAATGGCGAGCGCAAACTTGTTTGTACCTTTGGCTTGAGCTTTCGCTGCAAGAGTACTGTTGCAGCTGACGTGCAATCGAACACAAAGGGCTGACGCTTGTATCCGTAATTGTGCAGGGATTCCACAGCTTGCAGCAGAGGTCAAACTTAAGAAACGGTCCATTGAGCTTGCTACTAGCACTGTTCGTAGCTTGAGCTTCACATGTGACTCCTGTCTTATGTTTTGCGCTCCCGCACACTAAAGGAATATTTCCTTCTTCCACTCCCAGTAGAAGAAGGAAACAATACACAAATAGTTGTTGTTTACTGTTCTTTAATTATATCGAGCGACCAAAAGAAACAACCAACACCAATAAGCCTCAAGCAAAGGGCACAATCTCCGCCCCTGCCCGTTTCGAGCGGGATAAGCATCGTACCGGCGTGCGGTCGTGTATTGATACTCCGTGATGCACGTTAAAGACTCCAGGCTAGCGGTTGTACTGCACTGGCTATATTGCTCGTTTACAGCTGAGAGACAAATCGCCATTTGAGGCAGACTAAGTACAGGCAGTATAAACACACACACATACAAACACAAACAAAGCACGCACGCAAAGGTATCTTTGACAAGCTTGCTGTATCCCATTGCTTTTGAATGAAGCACGAGCGATTGTAAGCCCGCCAAAGATACATTCGCGTGCGTGATATATTTGCTTTAGGCGTGTCGGTGTTGGTTGTTTGTTTTAGTTACTCTCGTTGGAATTGGGCATGAACATAGCGATCCCGCAACTGCCCAGAGAGCGCAGTACAACCAGGAGCTCGCGCTATTACTTCAGAGCATGCTCTATCAACATCAGCATCGTAAACATTAATATTCGAAAAGTGGTGGAGGACCTTGCCGTCCCCGGTTGGTGCCTTTAGTCAAGGGTTCCATTGGCCGCCCTCATTCGGCGGGCTCGCTCAACCAATCGCTGCTGGTCATCGAGCTCTGTGCCGGATGGGACCGCATCCGAGAAGGAAAAAATGAAAGAAGGAATTGGGGGTGATATCCTCACAGGGGGCATTCCCAGATGGAGTGGTACATGCTGGTACAACCTGCACATGGAGCAGTACACCGTGGCCGCGATAGGCAGCAGTAACGCTCCTTTAAAGGCTGAACTCCTGGGACGAATATTCTGCGAATAACCGACGTTTTGCCCGGCGGCACTTGGCGCGTGAATCAACACAGTGGCAGCTTCGTCGCGCGCAACGAGCGTGCCGTCGGGCGGCGTTCGCCAGTTATTCGTCGCAAATCGTCCCATGGGCTCAGCCTAAGGCCTATAAACAGCGCGTTGAGAGCGTTTGTGTGTTTGACAGCGTTGCGGCTGCGAAAAACGAGAACATCCCTGTTTCGTATGCCGCGTGCCAAGCTACTGTTTAAATTGAATTCCACGCTTCATACGAAGCATAGATGTGCCGGTGATTCGCTTCCGTTTCTTGGCGCAGCGCAGTCAAACGCACTGAAACGCAACTGTGTGTAAGGGTATATAGACACCATATTATGCATGGCATTAATTATTACCGTTCGTCAGAATCTGGTTTTTGCAGCACTTGCAACCATTCATATTTTCCCCATGTCATAAAGGAACACGACCGCTCTTTCGGATGTAACGCTTAAAACCAAAAGATTCGTTTGCAGGAAAGTATGTATTTATTTGTGCACGGGCTACATTCCTCTCCACAGAGAGGAATGTAGCCCGTGCATTGAATGCCTGAGAGGCCCGTATAGGGGGTGATAATGATAATACAGTGCGATATAATGTAAATTGAGGCATCGCGAAGGAGGGGTCTAAGTTTATCGCAGGTGTGTGGCAGCTTCGCGACAAAGTTGCAGAACTTCGGGTCGGTCGCTAAAGGGCACGTTAGTTAGTATTTTTTGCAACGTTCAAAAAGTGCCGACCAAGGAGCCATTAATTGTAATTTTGTTGTTTCTGTGTTTAGACAGCGGGAAGTTAGTCAGCCCCTAGGGCGTCTGGCGTCTTTGTTGGAGATAAAATCCAGTACAGTATATCGCTGCTTGTCGGACGTCTTTAACGTGCATCACGCAATAGGGGGCATTCACTGGACGCCATATTTGAGGGCGATGTTTAGGGCGCATGCTCAGAACGAGCTTGCATTAATAGCCTGCTAAGACCGGCAATCTTGATGGTGTGGAATGCATGTTGCAAAAGAACTGTGGAAGCTCGCCGTCAGGACCCGCTGAGCAGTGGCGCACACAGATATGGCTGCCAGTGAATACTCCCTATAGTGATACATAACAGCACGCCAGTACGATTCTCATCCAGATTGAAACGGGCAGGGGCGCGGATTGAATCCACGATCAGTGGGCTTTACAGCGCGAGTTTTCGCTACACATGCTACCGATCACCGAGCAACCAGACATCAAGGTCGAATTCGAGCTCGAGAGAAAAACAGAAACAACAACAAAATTTCCAGGTTGAGGCACTTAGTACTAGTGTCGCTATCTCGTTTAACACGCTGGAAATAAAATTAACAGGGTGATTTCATTTACACAAATACGCCAATACAACAATATTTAGTTTTCTCGCCGTGGTCTTAAAATTAAGATTAGAGGCCCCCTAGTACGTACGACCAATCGTTTTGTCAGGTTTGTCTTCTAAATAGTTGTATTTTCAAAAATGCCTCAAAACGCGGTCAAAACAGTCAAAACGGTCATATTTCTAGATTTTATTAAAACTCTTCAGCGCTCTCAAGGAAAAATTCAAGGGCCGTACGACCTTTATTATGGCTTTATAATTAACCTCCAAAAGAAGGAATACTCTCGTTCATTCGTGAAACTCAGTTTGGTGTAGCGAAATGTGCCCATTGAGTGATGAGTGGTTGAATCCCCCATAAGGAGTCAAGTGAACACCCCCTATACAATGCTTTGTTTTTTATTAGTTAGTATAGCTACATCTGGAGAAACGTAAAGGTGTTAAACAACAAAAAAAGCTCGGTCAAATTGCAGCTTACAAGACCTTGTATTCAAACAGTTAGCGGCTGATCGCTACACATCCTCGTAAAAAAGGCGTGCAAAGGTCGCAACTCGATCGAACCATGATGTTTGTGACAGGCGGTTGCTGCTACCCGGTCTCTTCGCTCATCGTGTCTCGATAGATCTTGAGACGGTAGAGGACAAAGCCCTGCAGAGAGAAAAGCAAGTGTGAGAAAACCAATCACATGATCGTAAAGGTACCTTTAGCCGAGAAAACTTTATGGTCGGCGCCGAATTCACTTGCGATCCTGCACGCGTAGCATGCATTCGTGACCCAAGGTCGCGGACTGATATGCCAATGGCAGAGATACCAATACTGAAGGTACCTTTGTGCTGGCCGTGTAAGTGACATTACTGAACACGGATTGGGTCATCATTTTCTATAGTCCGTTTAATCCCAACAGCAGTCCGCGCCACATCCGATAGTACCAACCAATCAGCTCAAAAGGTAAATTGTCACAACGCCCACTGCCTTGGTGTGTTTTCTATAACTAATATCGAATCATGAGCAGCGAATGCAACGCAACCCGGGGCGTTTTTCTCTGTGAGTCAATGATTTAGTTGCTGAGTGCAAACCCCCCAAAAAACGAGCGCGGTGAAGATGCACTATTGACGCTGTTTAATAGTCTATATCCGATCGTTTCCTTGACTGACGTCCCACTGAAAGTAAAACTGAGTATAGTGATGTGTTGTAGCTATGCTGTGACAAAACTTGGCAACGACTTTTGCTCCAAAGTCCTATAATGCATAATCTGCAGTAATTACTCAGACAAAAAATCCACCAGTCCGGTTTGTTGTATTCTGCTGCCTCCTGGTGTGAACACCACTTTTTCTAATGTGTCTGTGTTTGTACATCACCCTATTGTGTTTTGGTGTACACACAACTCCAGCCTAGTGTATCCCGATGTGCAGATCAGAGCCCCCGGTGTGTTTGGGTGCGCACATCACACCAGCTTGTGTATCTTGGTATGCACGTCAGTCAAGCTTAGTTTATTTATTTATTTGAGAATACTGCCGGCCAACTTTTGAGGGCCAAGGCATAATAAGACAACATTAGAAACCATCAACAAGTCGAATGAACAAAACAACAATTAACAAGTAGCTTAGTCGTTGGGACAGAAAAAAATGCATCAACTGCACTCGCAAATAAAGCGGTAGCAGCAATCGCCGTCACACTTGGGGGAAACTCATTCCGCTCACAAACAGAACAAGGAAGAAAGGAATATTTAAAAACGTATTCTCTACAGCGGAACTCAAGGAGCGAATTCTCGTGCTTCTGCCTTGTATCATGACTCGCGTTATAGTGCAAATAATCATCAGAATTTAAACCAGCTTTATTATGAGTTATTATGCAAAAATTTCAAACGCTTCACTTTCCTTCGGCATGATGATATCGATACTCTGGAGGCGGTGCACAACGGTGACACGTGTGAATCTTTGCCGCATGAGTTGTAAATAAAGGTAAGAGATTTTTTCGGAGGCCTTCCAGTTGGTCAATGAGCGATTGCGACTGCACATCTCATAGAATGTCAGCATATTGCAGCAAAGGACGCATCGGCGATTTACAGGCCGTCAGCTTTGCCGCAGGAGCACAGTGACAAATTTTCCTACATAGCGACCAGAGTTTACTTGACGCTTTTGTGATAATCTGCTGAATATGACTAGTCCAGCTCAAGTTGGACGTGATAGTAGCATCCAGATACTTGCATGTCATTAACTATATCTAAGGCATTTGAATGAATAGAATAAGAAAAAGATAGGCACCTTCTTCAGTGTAACTGACATCTCTACCAGGGACTCAAACCGAAAAATATAACGTTTCGGTTACCGTTACGTGTTACCGCTTCCTGTTTATAACGATTTCGTTTCGGTTTTTTACGGTTTTAATTTTTACGGTTCCGGTGACCGGTTATACGTTCCTAAAAACTGGTTTATTTCGTTTTTTTATAATTTGTTTAACTGAAATGCTAGACAGCTGTTTTATATTAGACGGTTTAAAGTAGTCCAAGATATTCAACAAAGTGAAATTCAAGGAACTTAGAAGCGTCTTAATACTTCTAATTGGTCAAAAGTTGAACACGTTTCTAGCTCCAACGCTTGTTCATTACATCTACTTACATTAAGTAGTTTGATACCCGAGCATACATGTTACTTCCGCTACTCGAGGATCATCGCATTCTATATAATAAAATGAAAATACACATCCCTACTTTGTTGTTCGGCAGCGTTTGCAAACAACCCTAGGAAATTCCATTGGGTGCTGGAAGAACCATTTGCACATTCTCGTCGCTATAGTTTATTTCAACCTAATACATGCAGATAAGTCTTCGCCCACACTGAAGGAAGGAGCAGAACTATAGACATCCTCTAGTAGAATACTGCTAAGTGAAATAAAGCAAGAAAATTGAGAGCTGGGCTAGTTGGTGAAAGTCAAACATAATGTAAATGCAAAAGCCCAAATCAAGGAAGACTAAGGAGAGGAACGAACAACACAGTAACAACACAGAAAACTGTTGAAGTTAGTCATGTGTGTTGTTCGTTCCTTTCCCTACTCTTTGCTGTTGTGCATGTTACACCTAAGTCATGCTTGCTATATCCAAGCAATTGCCTACGCTTATCCAAGCGCACGTCTCTTGCCGGCCGATTCTGTGAGGCTAGAAAAATTGTGCATTTATATATTAAAAAAGGCGCGGTCGCAAAAAATGAAAATAAAGTGCAGACGTACTTTATATATATATATATATATATATATATATATATATATATATATATATTATATATATTTATATATATATATATATATATATATATATATATATATATATATATATATATATATATATATATATATATATATATATACCGATTGTGTTTTCTTTTATTCTTGCAGTTTTAAAGAAAAAACCATGAGAGCTACACTTATGCGGTTTGTGCGAGTGAGTCATACGCCCAGGGGGTCATTATGTTGGAGGCTAATCTTTTGCGATAAGTCGGCTAATAATTAAAAATCACTAATTAACTTTTTAATTAGTCGAAATAGACATATGGTTTCAATTACAAACTTGCTGAGCGTTAGCGAAAACCACTAAATCAGTCATTTTCAGAAAGACTTTGAGCGTGTGAAAAGCGTAGTAGTACACTAAACTTACCACTCGTGGAGCAGGTACAAGGCTAGCGGTTGCGGTAAGGCGCCCGCGCACTTTTGCCGTCTCTTATCTATCCCCAGCCGTGTACCTGCTCCACGAGTGGTAACTTCAGCGCACTACTGCGCTTCTCACGCGCTCAAAGTATTTCTTATTTATTAGTGGTGACAGGGAAGAGAGAAATCCCGGTACATGTTGGCCACACCTTCTGTGGGGGCAAGTCAGTTCCGGGGTAGGGAAGGGTTAGGGATAAGGGATCAAAAGAAGGAAGTAGAAAAGAGAAAGGAGAGGAAGGAGAGGTAAGGGGTGGAGGTAGTTTGGGCTACCTAGGAGAATGGACAGTTCACTGGCTTGGGGCGTATGGCACCATGCCTTAGAGCCGGTCTATGAGATCTGCATCTTCTAAGAATGTTATGAGTAAGGCAAACGTTCTTGTGGCATCTCTCACTGAGCCTGAGGGGAAAAGAATGTCTTCAGTTGTCCCGTGGGCAACCCCTGCGAGCTGTAGTCCATCGAGGAAAGATTTCCTCGCGTCCGCTAGATTTGGACAGTCCCAGATGAGGTGTTCTAGGTCCTCGGGAACGTCACAGCTTGAGCAGTTTGGGCTGATTGTCGGGTCCAGACGATGAATGGCCTTTGCAGTGAAGGCACACCCAGTGCGAAGCCTATGCAGAATGGAGGCGCTGGCTCGTGAAAGCTTTGGGGGCACACGTGCGGGTGGTCTTCCGCCAGAGACACGCGGGTCAGGATGTTGTCGCTTTATTTCTTTGTGTATAAGTTGTCTGGCCTCGTGGATTTTCGACACATAGAGTGTTGGCACATTAAGGTGGTGCGCTTCTGCTGCAAGACGATCGGCTGTCTCGTTGCCTGTGATGCCAACGTGTGAGGGCAGCCATTGAAATGCTAATTGCCAGCCTTTTGCTTCCAAGTTTCTTGCTGTGTGGGCAACGTACCGTGCATATTGGGGAGCATCGTCTAGTTTGCTGAGAAGCACCAGAGCTGCTCTGGAGTCTGTTAGAAGGACTGCCTTTTCGTAGTTGGAGATGTCGTCAAGGGCTTCAAGGCCAAGCCAAAGAGCGGCTAGTTCAGCGGTTGTGGAGGAGGTATGAAAACTGAGTTTTCTTGATCTGGTCACATTAAGTTCTGGGATGAAGATTGCTGCAGTCGATGATTCACAGCTGTGAAGCACCGAGCCATCGGTGTAGACATGTACCCATCCTACGAAAGATTCCTCTATTAGCTCTTCAGCGAGGCCTCGGGCGACAACTTGTGCCGTGAGTTGTTTGTTTTTGAGCATGGGAATGGACTCATTGATTTTCAGCGATTGGGCGTATGGTGGTGGAGCTAGGTAGATCATAGCAGGGGCGTCTATAAGCCTTTCAAACTCTGTTGCGAGATATCCTAGACGAGAGAGGGGACGGCTGCGCAATCGGTTCAGGAGAGAACTCGTCGACTGGCAGGTCGTTTGCCGTGCGATGTGCCGAAGCGTCAGTTCTTTGCCGTGGTTTTCAACAAGGTTCATCCTTCCTTCTACTAGCGTCGGAATGTTAGGTGCGTACCTGGGTAGGCCTAGACATAACCGAACAGCAATTCGTTGGAGTGTTTCAATGGCTAATGACTGCGCGTTGCTGATGTGAACTAATGGCAATGCATACATCAGTCTGGAAAGAATCAGGCCCCTATACAGTTGCATCATCATTGCCTGAGGTGTTCCCCATCTGCTGCCTATGATCATACGGATAGCGTTGAGGTGTTGGCGACATTTGATGAGTGTTGATTTGACTGCAGGGCGCCAGGAGATGCGGTCATCTAGTAGAAACCCTAGGTAGGAGTACGTTCGAACCCGCGTTACTTCTGTTCCGTTGATTTCGTAGATTCTGTTAATTGAAGCTCTGCCCGTTGGATGGTACTGAAGGACGGCTGTTTTAGATGTGGAGAGAGTAAGTCCCAGCTTTGATATTTCGCCTACAAGTATGGTTAGAGCATCCTGTAGCGCTTGCTGCATCTTGCTGTACACCTTTGTTGGGGCAGAAGCCCAGAGGGCCACGTCATCAGCGTAAATTGCAATGTTTATTACTGGTGTATCGATGTTCATGAGCTGTATGGCCTCTGGCAAAGCGGCCATCACGTATTTCTCAGTACTCGTGCATGATACAGGCACAAACTTTGCTTAATTTGGAAAGGCAATGAAGGGTTCTACACGTGGTATTATTTTAGAAAGCAATATCTAAAACAGAGTCGACTCCAAAAACAAGATCGTGCAATTGAGGTCACAGTTGTTCACGGAGGCATGTTTGGGAATTTTCACAAAGATTGGAGCGACAAATAATAAATGGTAGTTAGAATGTCATTTTACCTACTTGAATATATATCACACTAAAAAATATAGACGCTCTCCTTTGGATACTTTGAGATTGAGGGTGATTCAAAAACGCCAAACACGACAATCGTTAAAACCTCGTCGTTCTTTCCCGCTTCTCTGAGAATTTTGTTTTCAGAAACCAAACATGTCAGGACATTAAAATAAAAAGGATTGTTATTCTTGGAACATACGCCACAAAATATAAAAATTTGAAGCAAAATAAAAAAAAACACGACTGCACCTCGTTGCCTGAATCCAAATGAAACCTCCCATATACATACATATCACACAAAACGCAAATGTCAAACTTCAGACCTTTTTTTTTCTTTCTGCGTTGTTTCAAAATCGTCACTTGCGACACGTTTCAGACTAAATGAATACGAGGTTTTCTTTTCCGCCAGCTCTGCATGATGGTCAATTTACCTCGTTTCTTCATACTGGCTATTGCATGTCAGGAACATCGGTCGTTTTGATAGAACCGAGTTGGATGGACATCTGAAAATTCTAACTTATTAGTTAATACTCTGAAGGCGACATGTACGTAATACATGAAGCAATGTAGGAGTGTGGCAGATTTAGAAATATACTTTTTTATTATAAGCCCGACCACTGATTCCAACTAAGCATTCTTAATCCTAAAGTTAGATTGAACGAAAATGTATTACCAGATGCACCACTCGCTGACAGTAACTCTGTCAAATGGTTACGACATTTCAACATCCATACTCCAGGTCATACATGAGAAAAACTAATATTTTTATTTTCGGTTAATATCAGTTAAAACCGGTTACCGATAAATAATTTACGGTTACGGTTATGGTTACGGTTTTTATAAATTTCAAGTAACGGTTTCTGTTTTGGTTACGCTTATTGCAAAAATTTCGTTCCTAAACGGTTTTTGGTTTTGGTTACGGTTACGGTTTGAGCCCCTCAGCTCTACACATTTCTTGACATTCAGCATCCATTTGCCATTTTTGACACCACAATGAAATTATTTGAATACTGCCTTCTAAGCATTTTTGGTTAGATACACAAGATATATTTAAAAAAATACACAAACATCAGCAAAAAAGCGGCACTATATCGAGGGCTTATCAACCTCGCAGGTCATTGATAAAAACTAAAAACAGCAACGGTCCGCGTACCGAGCCCTGGGCACTCCAGAAAGAACAGGTAACTCTACTGATTTCGCATTGCCTACACACACAAACTGTTTACCATTCGTAATATTGGTCTGCATCACACCAGACGGTGTGTGCTCGTGAGCACATCTGTTCACCTTAGTGTGTCCTGGTGTCCAACAAAGTTCAAATTATGTTTAGAAAACATGATTTTAAAAGACGGTGTGCAAAGTGCACACACACTACATCCCTGTAATATGCATCAATCAATGTATTTGTGGTTTAATTAATGTAAAAAGGTTAAGATCCGGCAGTTATATTTTCACTTCCCGCCTTTATTACAAGGGCGAACAAGATAGAAAAAACACAAACTCGCGCACGCAGGAACGCAAACATGTTTTCACATATACATTAACACTCGCACATACACACGCTGGCGCGCGCGCGTACACGCACACGCACACGATCACACAGTGCGCACAAACACGCGGGAACACGTATATATGCACGCAAGCACGCACGCGCGCCCCCGCGCGCACATGCACGGACGTATGCAGGCCCCACGTGCCTGCGCGTGCATAAACACGCACGCACACTCAGGGACACGAACGTCTGAAGAGACACGACACGAGCAGGAACGCCCGTCAAAATGCACGCGCTCCCACACAAAAATTGCATTTCAAATCGCGCTTAAGGTCACGGTCCCACTGAATGTGGCAGTTTAGGTACTTTTTGGCAGGTCATTACTCATCTCCTTTTAAATACTGTTTTGTGGGATTGATGTCATTCGAAAGGCAATGCAATCCTCTTTCATTTGATATTATGTATGTATTGGTTTATATTGTTCATGCGCATTTGTAGCGTTGCGAATATGATGGCGCGGACCCTCACTTGCTCCGCTGGTTCATGATTTATGAACGATTCATTAAAGATAACACGGTTCCAATAGAGCAGTTTTGTTAAGATGATGTCGGAGCAGAATGTAACGGTATACTTTTTTGGTATTTGCACTACTTTGTTTTTTTCAGCTCTCCAAATATTGCCCTAAAATTGACATTTTTCAGCACAAATATGTTTTTAATGACACGCGCTAGGGCAATGAAATTAGCTACAGATGTAGTGCTTATAATTGGTAATATGCAGAAAAAACTTTAATGTTGTGTAAAATTTTTTGTTTAGATATTCTATATCAAACGTAGCACTTTTTGTGCTTCGAGTCATGGTAATTCAAATGCCGCTGAGTAAATAATTAAACTATGGTAAATTTTTTATAACATTTAGAACTACAGTAGTTGCCCAAGAGGTGGACGGTGGCTTTTTTATTTTCAATGTCATAACGCTCCGGGAGCCCTTCAAACTTACCTGTTTTTGACGCACATCTTTTTTGGACATCAAACAGATTTATTGGCATCTAATAACATTTATTGTATGGAATAGATATACATTGCGATGTATTAGATTTTCCCAATGATCTTGCTTTGGTTTCTTGATAGTTGTAGAGCTTAGCTAATTTTAAAAACAATGAAAAACTGTTTGGGTGTTTTGTTGCGCTACCTGGCGGATGGCAGACAAAACTGCTGATTTCTAAGTTCAAAAATTTTTCGAGGGCGGCGTTGGCGTCTGTATCATCATCAATCTCCGTGTCGTTTTACCTTCACATTTAGAAAATATATTTGAAGATTTACTATCGATAAATGAACGGTTTAAGTACTGGGTCAGGTTAATAAATCTAAGACAAATAATTACACAAGCGTAGCGTGATATAAAGTGTTTATTATTCGATATAATTGAAATCAATAAACGATAAAGACGAAGAGGGAAAGAATACACCCGAGTTCACTTCATGCCTAGAGTCACTAAATGAGCTGCGCTTAAAGTATCGGCACTCCGTTCCCAAAATTGTTTTGGGCGCCGCCATTTTGGGTCTTGTGCAGAGCAAACGCAACTGCCGATCGTCATGATCCAAAAGTGCGACTTCCTCTGCATTAGATGCGGTGCTAGGAAGCTGATGCAATATTGCTATGCTCTGTCGCGGGTTGTTTAAACATTCGTGGAGGACGGAAAAGCGTTTTCTGTGATTTTAGATAAAGCTTCGGATAACTGGCAACCATGATTTTAAGCCACAATATGGCCAAGTGTCGTTACTCTGAAGCGTAGCTAATTTACTGGCACTAGC
>JAZHYW010001465.1:0-26969 GCA_037355805.1 Ixodes ricinus | reverse complement strand
AGCAAACTACTTATCTTCTTAATTCCCCTATTTTGATCAACCATTTTCTTATCGGAGACTTGGTTCCAAGATGCCGTGGTAGGAAACTAGAAAAAAAACGCACATCATTACAAAATGGGAGGGGAAAATAATAAAGCTTGCGAGTCATTTTACGACTTCCAAAAGTAGTTAGATTACTCTCGCAATTAATTCCTAATAAATAATATAAATATTTTTACAAAATTAGTTTAAAGAGTAATCAATTGCGAGTAATTTTATTACTTGCCTTGAGTACCGTAGAAGTCTGACTGCTTCATCATTGACCCTAGTTTCGTGCATCAATGGCGGCAGTAACTGTTTTATGTAGGAAGGCGTTGAAGGCGAGAGATCTCTGCCGCCGTGTTCGTGCCAGCGTCCGTCAAGGTCACAGTTGGATGCCTTCATGTTCGCGCAAATGGAGGCATGCTCTAAGTCACGGTAGACGCTAATAGAGGAAAGAACGCGCGCCCGAACGGCACAGTTTTTAGTTTTGTTTCTTTATTTTTCCTCATCTACGCTGTCTGGACGGCAGAGGCGATGTCGGTTGAGGATACCCGGGTGCGTGTCAAGAGGACTTTATCTGGTCGATAGCGTCGCAGCGTCCGTTATGCTACGTGCCCTCACCTATATAGCGGGACTTGTTTCCTTCTTCGCTTCGTTGTCCTATCATCAACGCAGTCTCGGGGAATTTAACAATCACATAGAAAATCCTACACCCTGCCCTGGGGCCCTATGCTACAAGGCGGGACCAAGCGGGACTAAGGGACCGGGACAACGCCGTCTGCTGCGATTGGTCAGAGGCGCGGCGCTGACCAATCAGAGCAGTCGGGGTGGTCCCGGTCCCTTGGTTCCGCCGTGTAGTATAGATCCCCTGGAAGAAGAATGCACGTCCTAGTCCTTTTATATCCGGAACGCAGCTGCCTTAAATATGTCTTGTCCTTTCTAAGCAACTCAATGAGGAGAATCAATTCATCTGGACTGTTCTTTATGACCGATACTGCACAGGGTAGAATTTATTCTTTCTTCGTAGCAAGGTTGATGATCCCAAATAAGAAAATCAACCATAGTAACTACTGTAAAATTGACCTTTTCAATATGAAATTTAAAGCGTATATTGCTTTACTTCGACTCGTGCGAAATAACTTGCGTTAAGTCTCCCACTTCACGACACAGTGTACAAGAACAACAACAACAAAATAAAACGATGACAGTACGACGGTTTCCTTGGTTAAGTTTTCCATTTCACCACCATCTACAAGAAAACAAAGAAAGCAATGACGAAACGATGGTTTTCTTGACTGCTTTTAATTCATGCTGATAATTTTGTTTTGTCGACAATGTTATTTTTAAAACAAGGTAGTCTTAATTCATTCAGAAAAAACTATTATATATTTAGAATACCGTATCTGTGAAAAAATAGCATAATCGTAAAATAATATAGCTTTTTGCGCCATTTTAGTTACCCAGTTTTCCTAAAAATACCCGCAATCACATCATTTACGTAAACATTAAACTAACAGTCACTGAAACTATAACTCGTCAACATCACACTGCTTAAATAAAACAAAACAAGAACCAATTTATGTAATCGGAACTTTAGAGTCTTGAGAAGAGTTCCCTCATGTTGAACGTCATTCGTCACATCAACGCCAAAAACTACATTCGCAACAAATAAAACTAACGAAATAGCCATCCCCTTGTCAAGGACTCCCTTTCCCCAAATCACAGCAGGGTGCCAACAACAAGATGTCAAACAACGTTCACCTAACGTCCAAACGCCTACAATCCCAACAAAAACACACAAACTAATAATATTGTCCTTCCCCTCACCTCAAAAAATAAATAAAATAACGCCCGCCATCTTACTGCTCAGGAACCCTCCATTCTCCCTGCCCTCCTATCTCCCACGATCTGCTAAATGGTTGGCAGGCAGCACAACATGTACTTTGTTCCGTGTTATTGGACGGGCGAGGGTCGCCTGGGGCGACAGGGTGGTTGAGCTAACGCCACGCCGAGCAGGTAATGGTCTCGCTAATGGCGATGCTTCTGCTGCGGCGCCTTGCTTTCGGGCTCCTTGCAGGCAGGGCCTTGCAGAGTTGCGGCGTAGATGGTGTCATCGTGAAGCTAGATGTACTCGAAAAATATTCGCTAAACTTTGTTCTGCCCTTTTCGGTAGCAGAGTATTCCTTTAATTGAAATCAAATGAATAGACGAGGAATGCTCATACCGTGCGATTTCTGACATTACCTCGGGGAGAGTCAACATTCAAGTCATCGACCAGCGCTGTCAGTATTGTTTTTCTAGGGATTCTTAGAATTCTATGCTCAGAATTAGCGTTCACTGCCAGTCATCGCGAACTTAGCAGTACAGTTATGCGCCTGTCGCATTTCTAAAAAGAGCGCGAAGAATAGGGCATAGCATTCTCCGACATAGTTTCCAAACAATTTACGCGTTCGCTTCTTTGACAGCTTTTCCAGTGGGTTTTCAGCAGAGTCTGTACTCCGTTTCACCTTATGTTGTACCGCAGCGAAGGCTAGAAGCGCGAGCTCATAGCGTTTGGAGCCGCTCTTAACGTCACGAGAGCTTGTGCCGCCGAGATGTGCCCCAGAGCAAGGAGCTCGCGCTCGTAGCCTTTCCTGCGGTACATCATAAAGTGAAACAGAGTATACACTCGTGGACGACTTTCTGGGGCATTTCAAAAGAGATGAACAGAGCGTGCGTGCACGGCTTTCATCAGCGTTCAAGCACGCGCTCCCGCACATGCATAGCTGCTTAAAGGTTCCAATTAGTATTGCAGTGACACATCCAATGGTCACGCTGCGTGCAGCTCCCGGCCGCCCCGTGGCGCTTCGAGCCTACTATCTGCCAGTGCCCCATTGGAGAGCATGGGTGCTATCATGCCTCACTGAAGAGGCCGTAAGACAGCGAGCGCTTATCCAGTCCGGCCGTGGCTCATGACAAAAACAAAAGTATTACCTAGCTGCCTTATAGTAACACGTATGAACTCTTCTAACTGGTTGTCTTCATTAGGAACTCCTATTAGCAGTATCAATAAATAAACAAGTGCCCAGCCAAATATTTATTCACTGTCTCCAAATCGCCTCCTGTTTATACGGAGATCATCTTAAAAGTGTCGTTCTTGACGGACTTGTTTCCCTTAGATAAGATTATCTTGGTCTGAACGAATGGAAAAATCAACACTTTCACTAAACAATTACCTTTTGTAAGGCAACACTTACTTCCATCCCAGCTGCTTTTTCAAGATCACAGAACGGCATTTACTGTGCTGAGCAAAGGTAAACAAAAAATATCTGTAATATAAAAAAAGTCCGTAGAACCTTCTTGTCCTTTGTTACTTCTTTTTGTGCTGTTTGCTGTTAATACTGATAGCCCCGGTTTTCTTTTCATAACGACGGTTTGAATATGAAGTACTTCGAGTTCTCGTTGATTTCGAATATACTCTTGTTTACAGACGGACGTTCAGCACTGTCCAGACTACACCGCCTAAAGTTTACATTCCTTTCGTTCCAAAACTACTTTCAGTTTGGCCTGCGTCATAATGTGCAGAATCATTGGGGTGCCCACTCGTGGAAAAATAAAAACGGAAAAGAAGAGAAAAACAATTTTGCTTCGGAACAGAATCAAGTGTTTTGCGAGACGAGTTCTCGTCTAGAATAAACGTTTTGTTGAAAGTCGAAAGCCTGTCTTGTCTATTTGTCTTAAATGTCCCTCTTTCCTTGTCGTAAATTAATAACCAACACACTCAAGCATCTACACAGATGTCCCAAACTTACCGAGATTCGAGTTCGAACAAGTTCCACGTTTTCGAACTTCTAACAGAAGGTTCTAGAAATGTTCGACCTAAGTTCGACTCCTGTGCGCCAGAACAAAACTTTGAAAATGAGTAGACGCTGTAAATACCTAAGACCGAGATCCCTCCACTTTGACAGAATGCATCATTCAAAGCTGGTCACTCCTGTTACATGTTCGAATGAAAACGCTTGAAGAACCTTTTTTCTTTTATGCAAACCATAAATCTATGGAAGGAGCTACCAAGTGACTTTGTTGACATGGATAAATTTTCTGCTTCGACGAATTTCCTGAATTGTGTATGGTAATATGTTTTAACGTGCTATAGTCGGTGCGCTATAAGTGTAGTCACAGGTGTCAATCTTTAAATATGTGTAATGATTTGTTTTTCATCAACCGTGATTTAGCTGATTCCAAAGAAAGATGTTGTTATCGATGGGGTAGCTGAATATATTGTGTAAATGGAAGATGCGTACAGGTTCGCTCAAAGTAAAACGGAGCGGCGGAGCAGCGGCCAAACTGCCTCGCCACGCTACCTATCAGCGCCAGCTGGTGCAGATAGGTGACGTTTACGGTGTCTTCCGTCTTTCTCGTTTGATCCTCGCATTATCAGCGACTGGAGCCGTCAGCCGCTGTTTCGATAAACACCGCTAGGTGTTTGGTTCGCACGGGAGATAACGCTGAGGGCAAGTGGGAGAGAAGGGCGAGCATCTTTCCGTGCGAGCTGAGCACCTGGCGGTGTTTTTAGGAAGTACATGGCGCCCCTCAAGCCGCCAATGACGTGTGGGTTGGAAGAAGAAAACGGAGGCCCCCGCAGAAAGCACGTTCGCATGTGCAGATGGAGCCTTTCAGTTCTAGCCGGCGCTGCTAGATAGCGCGGCGATGCAGTTTGGTCGCCGCTCCAGCGCTCCGTTTTACTTTGAGTGAACCTGTTGGCAAATGTTGTTTGATGTGCAAATTTTATTTCGATTTTTATTCACTCCCAATTGACCCCAGCAGGAGGGCAATATTCACGCGTTCAAAAATTGAATTAAAAAAATTGTAGTCTCCCTTTTTTAAATATTTGCATAGAAGTCCGGCAAAACTATTCATAAGTCGAAGTTGGTCGAAGATTTTTCGAAAGGTCGAAAGTTCTGCGAAAACCAGTCGAGCTTCGAGGCTGAACAAAAGTTGGTGGCATCCCTGCTCTTGGCCACTTTCGGTTCGCCGTGCAACAGAGTGCGGGGTCAGCTGGGGAAGAGGAGTTTGCGTTGCGGCAGACACAAAAGACACATCTGCGGCCGAACACAGAGATGGTAACAAAAACGAGTCGACAAATAAGTTGATTACCACAACGCTAAAAGCAGTAAGCCGGCAGAAGTAAAATAAAAATGGACGTGCACGAAGGCTTTTGTTTTCTGGTTTCTCTACCGCGTACACCTCTAGGCTGACAGTGCAGGGGAGCTTCACACTTCCCTGTCCAATCAACGGCTTCCTTTCATTGCCTGACCCCGACTCTCTGCGCGTGATTATGGGTGGGAGCGTGATCACGTGGCGAAAGGTAGTGGTGTGACTGGTCCAACGAGCACCTAGTTTCCACCGAAGTGTCAGCTTGGGGGTGAGCAAAGTACTGTCTGTGTGCTTTTGTATTCTTCCTTTATCGTTTTTGTTGTTGGAAGAGATGCGCTAGTGGTCCTAACACGTATTCGCTTCGGCGTCATCAGGAAACAGTAGCAGATATGGGAAGAGCAGAAAGATCTCAAAGCGAAGATGATTTAATCAGTCGGCGAGCCTAATGACCCTCTTAATTAATATAGCTGTCTCGTAGCTTTTTCTATTCATCATTAGCTCGCTCTTGCATTTGAAGCTTGCAGCAAGCAGCGCAAACTTGTTCTTTTTTTTATTGAGAACAAATTATACTGTTTCGTTTGTGAAATGTTTGCGGAAATGGGAGTTTTATTTTTTTTTCGTGGCATCAGTAGAGGAATAGGTAAATTTATAAGATAAAAAAGCACACCTCAATAATCATGCTAAGTTCAACTTAGCACGTAGATTTTTTCCCCACGAAATCTTAAAGCAAGTTTAATTTTAAGTCTCGCCTCAGCAAAGGTATTTTTCGCCGGCCCTCAAATTCTCTGCTTTTTGCTGTACTTGTGTAACTGGCCGCTGACAAAAAAAATCGAACTCATTTTCAACGCGGAGCACACAAGCAGATTCTTAATGAACCCTTTCACTTTGATAGAAAAGTTTGCGAACACGAGCCAATAACCCGTTTATATTTACTGATCCTATAAAATCCCATTAGATAAAACAAGCAAAACACTGCAGTTGAAATAACAAAACATTTACGGCAGCATAACGGCGACCCTTCGCTGCTTGGGAAATATTCTCCTGCTGGAGGAAGGAACTTGAAATCGGAAAGGGAAGCGTGCTACACTGTTAATATTATTGTGTGTTTTCTTTGTATCTGAAAAAAAAATTGTTTCCGGGTTGCACACGAGGAAAAATTCTCCCTGCCAACATGCAAACACTCGCTGTTTTCTCTGACTTCTGTCCCACATCAGCAAACAGTCAAATCTTCTTATGAAAACAGAGCACAACACCACAGGCCTAATTAATCTTTTCACGTCGATTAAAAAAAAAAGTTTACGGACCCCGTAAAAAAATTGTTTGTGTTGACTAATTCCACAAAGTCCTATAAAAAAAATCTTATAATAATTCTGTCAGAAAAAAAACAATAGACAACAAACATAGGTGTGAGCGCAGAACCAACATCAATTTATAAACGACAAGGATCAGCGATATCTGAACCCAAGAAAGGGGAAGGGTCCCATCCTATCCAAAGGTCAAGATAACCAATCAGAGATGTCCGTTCCAAATATTTCTTGAAACCTCCCTGGGCTCTCTCTTTAGAACGTATCTATCGGCGCACACCTTGGGGATAATTCAGCCGGACTTGGATTTGGGAAGAAAGTAAATACTGGATGCTATGTTTTTGTTGTTTTTATTTCACTTTTCTTATTGACGTGTTCGCTTTCGGAGACGGAATTTTTCGGGAAAGTCCGCAGCGGGAAAGTCCCAACGCCCCAAAAAGGATTCGTGGGGATGAAGTGCGCCTCGCTTCGCCCTCGGATAATTTTCCCCTTCGAAGGTAGCGTCCCTCCTTTTGAAGTGAGGCGTTTCGAGATCAGATTGTTGATTTTTCCTAGATCGGTCTGAATGGGGGACCGCTGGAATTGATATTGAAGACCCCCAGGAAGTTAATCGGATATTTCCTTAGCCCCCTGCCCCTCCGCTTTGATGCAAAAGGAACTCTTCAAAAAAGCTACCGTTAGGGCAACACAACCTTACTGAAGACTTTCCTAGCTTTTAGCTTATATATATTTTAGAGGTTATCAATTTCTATGGTCCTGTGAGCAGCTGCTGATCTTGGGTGACATCTTCCTACTTAAGTAACGAAATTTTCCTAGGTAAAAACTTAAAATGTAATAGTGATTATACGGAAAACAGAGATGTCAACTTGCAAACTGTCTTAAGCAAAATACATCCATATAATAAGGCAGAGTATTACTGTTTAATTATTAACATTTATTATCAGGTTTCAAAAAGCGCATTAGCTTAATTTAGATATAAATAAGAATAAATTACACGAAAGCTTGACGAATAAAAAAATTATGTAATCTTTTCACCGGGGAAGCCTCTAATATGAAACTCGTGATGAAGGATTAAGCCAGTGTAAATACCTGATATGTTGTACTTTCGGGAGAACTAAATTATTAAGGCTTATTTTGAGTGTGAATTGAGTAGCCGAAATATTTCTCAAAATATCGATCATGTCTTAGTCTCATCGCAAAATTCATAGTTCGGAAAGTTATTAGTGAGTCGTTCACATCCGATCCTAGCGGTGGCACCGGGCTTTATGATGCAATCAAAACGTTAATATGCTGGGTGTTTCTGCTAAAACTTATAATCATCCCTAAAAATATACTCTTTGAGATAAAAATAAACTATCTGCGGGAACAAACTACCAGACTTCGCGGACGTCAAAGGTTGCAAAAACATACTAGTTAATAAAATGATTAACAAAAATTTACTAATTTTATATTAGTGGTAATAAATATAGGGTTTCACCGAGAAACTTAATAGGCATCATCGAAAACCACTAAATCAACTCCTTTTAGAATGATCATAAGGTGTGGAGAACATTTTACGGTGTTCCATAAGAACGCTCAATTTGGAGTCGCGTTTCTTGGTTTCAGTTTGCTTATCGGAGCGCATCTCTGCGCCCGCGGCGCTGCTCTCCAGTGGCTGAGACGCGCAACACTCGTGCGCCATATTTCCGTCCATCCTACGAGCGATGCGAGGCGGTGACTTCGCCGCCGTGACCACCGGGGAGCTGGACCGTGGTCGCGGAGATGCACTTCGATAAGAAAACGAAACCTAGAAGCGTCTAAAACGGTTTTCATTAAAGAGAACTGTACATGTTCTTCATATTTTTGTTCACTCCGTGTGCACGATATATTAATTCAAAATATGTATTAGCATTTTAAATACAAAACATTAATTAGTATATTTGTTCTTAGAAAGCTTCAAGAAACGTTTGTCTACTTCAAAGATCCCTAAACAATTAAAAAAAATGGAAAAAAGCACTTTACGGTAGTCGCCTTTTCTCGTCGTTATTTTGTTTGAATATTTTTAAATTATTGTCAACTTTCCAAGACGCACATCTAGTCAGGTAGTTGTTCTCCTTAATGTTTCACTCCGGTATTAACAGAATATAGTAACTTACAGTGTAAAAAAGGGTGATTCCATTTTTGCATAAAGCTCGTCCTTGCTTAGACGATAAAATTCGTAATGAATTCTCATACCCAAGTCCCAATCACAAGAGGGTTTAAAACAATTCCGCGCCTACGGAACGCTTTTGTGTAAAAACTACTTGCAGGTAGTTAGATATAAATCAAACGAAAGAGGAAACAACGCTTGAATGATAAAAGCGTCTAGCTCCAGCTTTAGTGCCACCGTGTTTGCAAAAATATTGGCGTAAAAAATAAAAATCCTGAGAAGCCTTGTTGACAAAGCATGATTTTGAGCCGATCTCGAAAAGAAGTGAAACAATCGCCCGACTACAACTACGATACAAAAACAAAAAGAAAAACACTTTTGGCCTCTAGTACACTGGCTCATCTTCCTATGGTTCACGTCGTAGTCTATTTTCAACTGTGTTTTTTACCACTTGCATGAAGCAACGTGTTGACGCGTCGCTTTGTTCTCCAACGCAAAGACGTAAGAGACAAAATAAAAATGTTTTCCGATATAACATTTGCTCGAACCAGCGAAGTCGGCGTCGAAGAATCTTTCCTGCGGATTTATTCGCAGGGTCGTATTTTGAAGCGCTTGGCTTTGGGCGTCTGTCGAACGGCACGTGAGGTGCGGTGCGAATCTGGAGAAAAGAGCCAGGGATTTTGGATTTCCCCTTTTTCGTTTGATATTAGAATTGCAGTTGAATCCTTCTGCCAGTTGACGAGTGAAGACAGAACGGCTGCTTGTCATTTTCATCCAGCGGCTTTTGCATAGTGTTGCTACTATTTTAGTAGTAGTTTATGTCGAGTGTTTCCTGGATTTGTGTGCGCTCGAATCTTTCATTTCCACCCCTGCGGCATGGAGATTTGTTCTGTGTGCACGCTGTGTCGATCGCGGATTTGTAACAGCTTCTCTGCACCGCGGAAAACTGTCTGGACATATGTTCGTTGGCTGGTGAAAATATTTTTAACACTTAAAAACATTAATCCACCTTTTTCCTAAACGCAAAGTGCGCATCAGGGCACATCTCGACGCTCCTGGGTTCAAAATTGCGTGCTACGAAAACAGATGTACCGTCTTTTGTGTTCTTCGCAAGCCTCGTTTGCCTAGCGTTTTTAGAGAGAACAGCGTCTTTTTTTGCGTGAGCCAGCTCGACTTAAACCAAGCCGTCCAGCTCCCTCAGGAACAAATTAGTTGTTAGTTGTTTATACAGCAGGCGTTTAGTCTGCCAGAACATGGCGACATTGCTACCCGCTGTAGATGAGCAATTTAGCCAGCCCAGTACGACTCCGAGCATTGAGGTCTTTAACGTGCATCAAGCAGTAGTGATGCGCGAGGTGACTACACACAACGTGACATACACACAGGAGGCGACAGATGCGAGTATATTGACAAAGGATAGAAGAAACGTCTTAAAAGCACTAGAAGAAGAAACACTGAAGAAACAAAGAAAAGAGAGGAAACACTAAAGACAGAAGCGATTATACAGTGTTACACGGACATCCGGGGTGTGGATGGATTCGTACATTACGCAGTCCTCTGCAAACAAGGCACTGCGGAGGATAATAAGTTTGTTCAATCTATTTATACAGGGTGTTTGCTTATTCTTTAGAGATTTGTTTAAAAAAGCCATGAAAGCTACACTTATGCGGTTTGTGCGAGTGAGGTATATGTCCAGGGGACATTATACGGGTGGCGAATCTTTCCGGATGAGTAGGTTAAATATTTAAGATGTCTTAATTAACATCTTAAGATAGTGAAAATAGACACATGGCTCCAACTAGAAACTTACTGAGCGTCATCGAAAACCACTAAATCAACTCTTTTAGAACAACTTGAAGCTCGTGGGAAACTCGGGGCGCGCAAAGGTTACCACTCGTGAAGCAGGAACAAAGCTAGCAGGAACAACACGCGAATGCGGATGATTAGATCATTAGCTCGTTCCGACACTGCTATCTTTGCGCATGTTCCACAAGTTTCACTTTGGCGCGCTCCCGAGTTTCCCAACGAGCTTCAAGTCGTTCTAAACAGAGTTGATTTAGTGGTTTCCGATAACGCTTGGTAAGTTTCGAGTTGGAATCATATCTGTAATTTCACCAATTAAAAAGTTAATTAACGAATAGTAATTAATTAGCCGACTTATCGCAAAGATTAGCCGCCCACATTGTGTAACCCTGGCTGTATGACTCATTTTCACAAACCGCATAATTGTAGCTTTTATGCCTCTTTTAAAACAAATCTGTAGAGAATATAAAAACACACCCTGTATATGCTAAAACAAATAATGGGCCCAGTACCGTTCTTTGCTTTACGCCCGAAGTTACAGAGTAGTTACCTGACATGGTTATTAATTAGAGTGTAGTGGGAGCGATTTCGAAGGAACTTTGTGATCCAATTTGTTATCGACAGGTGAATTCTAAGGTGTATTAGTTTTGCAATGAGGAATCAAGGAATATGGCGTCAGTTTGAAATATTTTCGAGGTTAGAAACAATATCCTGTGTAAAGAGCAACAGTTGGGTTTAGCAAGAAAATGTTTTATGGAAGCGATGTATTGATGTATCATTTTCTCTGCATTAGTTACAATTGAGGGTTTATCATATTCTATGGCGTTAGTTACAATTGAGGGTATGATATTTGAAATCCTCACATATGAGGATTTCCAGGTTCTATAAAAGGTTTCAAAATATGTTATCTTGAAACAGCCTTGTCTCTCGTTCATAAAATATTAATACAACAAAGTATAATTTGGAATTGTTAAACAAAAACTTGCCCTGCCAAACACCTACAAAATTAAGCCACACTAAAAACTTTGCAGCTAAACACCGCGCAACGGACCTTCCTTTCTTTTTTTTTTTTTAGGGATGCGTTGAAACGTGTTTTGCGTCCTGAATTCCAAAAATGCTCCGCAGATAAACACCGCGTACATCATTCGCGATTAAACGCGGGGAACCAAATTTCTCCGACAGCGATCGACACTCCTCTCGCAGCCTCGTGCAAACCACACGTGTCACGTTAAAAACAAATCGAGCCAATCAAACGCAGCAAAGACACCACGTGACCCGGAGGTCTGGCCAATCAGCCCGCGCTTAACTCATTGTCACGTGATACTCTTCTGGCGCTTCATTGGTTCGTGAATATTGTAGCCTCCACTGTGGTCCGACTTCGTTCGAATGAGACGACATTCACCGAGGGTACGGACAGGAAAGAAAAAAAAGTAACGCGTGCGACGGGGTGCAAAGTTAGCGCCGCAGAAACGAGAAATGGAAGTAAAAGGAAGATATCTGCAATCCTTTACCTCCTCTGTCAGGACAAATAAAAAAGAGGCAAATTGAAGCAAACAAGCTCTCACGCAAATGTACCGGACGTGGTTTGAATGGAGCCTTTTGATGCAACGAAGAATCAGACTGGGTAACAACCGTTGCTCTCTTTATCTCCTTTTCCATGGAAATACTACGAGGAGGAGTAGGAATTGATGCTGCGGTAGAACATCTTGGCACCTGGGGATCACCTCCGACCCGTTGAGCAATGCGTAATCCTGGCAGCAAGTGATCTTGCGAAAAACCTGCGACGAGATATTGTCAGGAATGACAAATGATGAGGCGGCGAATAACTGAAGAAACTAAACGTTTAACGGGGCGAACTTCTGCCCAAAACAAAATAGAGAAAGGCTATCGTCGCAGGCGTCGATGTCGGCGAAACAGCAGGATCGAGCTCTAGGGCGAGATCCAATAGCTAATGCTCTGACATTGTCTGAACAACAGTACTACTAATTTTTTATTATTAAAAGGTCTACTGTATTGTATGGAGACCGAAACCCAAGAAAGCTAATCAGTATTAAAATAGTGTCTGATATTACCATTCTAGGGGAATCTAATGTTATTTTGTTTTATTTATTTTCACCTTATTTTCACCTTACCTTCTCCATATGTCACCCAATTAATGGATGACATAGGGAGAGAGACAGCAGAAATCAAATGCACCAAACAAACGCAATATTATTACAATATATAAAAAAACAAACTTTAGAGGACGCTTAAGCTGTGCCTTTAAGAGTATAACACGATAGCATCACCGGGCCCCGTTCGCATCGCCTTCTCTTTTGCCGTGCAAGCGTGAATTGCGTGGCCTGGTCAGTAGCCTGTCTGGCTCGCAACCGAAGGCTCGTGGGTTCGAATCCGGTTTAGACACTTCAAATGTTTCTTGGAGATAAATATAATTACTTTATAAAGTATAATCATTTGAGATATGCGGCGACCTTTAAATCTCTATTACATGTTCTGTTTAATGATATTCATTCCACGCGTGGCGTCAGGTTTCACGTGAGCGTTGTGGGTTGTTTGAACTTCCCGCGCGAGGTCATGTGGCTGTGACGTCACCACCCTATCGACCAATCAGGATTTGTCATGTCACGCCACCGACGCCGGCATTTCTGCGACAGCAGCTCCTTAACGCCACTGCGTTAAAATAAATATGTAGTAGGAGTTCTGCATATGTATGCCATAAACGAGCAATTAATTTATTTCTACTTTAAATGTGGCCAATACGACACTCTGTTTTAGTTCTTAATTTCTGCTGTTAAACCCCCGAGTCACTGCTATCGTTTTATAAGCTAGTGTTCTGTTTTGATTTAACGTATCTACCATGTGATGTGGATGTGCTTTCGTAAAAATAAGGCGCTAAACATAAACCCACGCGCTCTTGCCAGTAGCTTTGAGGGCGTTTTACACTAGCATCGTAGCTCCACGGGATGCTTTAGTCGCAGTCAAGTTTGTCTTCAGTCACACTGTAGCCATGGTATGATATATGAAACGGGGCACAGTTATTTAGAAAAAAACATTTTTTTTAAGTAAACCGATTCCACAATTTAACTCGCAACGCACTCAAATAACACAATCTTTAGCTATTCAAGCTCACATCTTCAAGCTGTCGCATATATTCGAGCACCAGAAACACCGACTCACGTCAGAGCTCGCTCCGCTTATAATCTCACGTGTATATTTAGAGAAGCGTGAGATAGGGAGTGTAACGGGATTTCGATCGAGTCCTTTTCCCCAAAGGGGTTTCAAGTCGGTTGGGGACGGAGCAAACAATATCGAACAAAGAATACCGGTCGCGGGGACGGGTGGACGCCATTTCAATGTCCGACACGCATCGCTGCTTTGATTTCGAAACCTCGATACTCTTCGAGCCTTCCGAGTGTTTTGTAACTTTTTGACCGTGACTAGAGGAGAAAACACAACACACGAAACAGGGAACGTACCGCAGCGTTGTGCCGTGCACCAAACCCATTGTCCGTGCGGTTAAGGTTGTTTCTATTGGCGACACGCGGGCGACAAGAAACCGTCGCTGTGGTCGGCCTGCCGTGATCAGCCAAATGCTTAGTGCGACGTCTGAAGAAGTAATTTTGATCTTACTGACGGAAGTAAGAGTAATGTCAGGCGTGTCAACATTTGACAATTTTGCTTTAAGAATACGACGACTCGGAGTTTTCAGTGTGGAGGCTCTGAGCTTTTTTACTCAAACCATTCAACTTGTCGTTCACAACTCACGTTAAGTACTCAAAACCCCTTGTAAATGCAAACAAAGACGGACACGGGGACACCGCCAAGCGTTTGGAAGTGTCCCCTTGTTCGTGTCCATTTTTGTTTTCACTTAAGCCCGAGTCCCACTAGGGCGACAAACAGAAACAACGGACACCGACAAGCTTCAAACAAGCGCAGTATGCACGCGAACGTATTTTTGGCAGGCTTGCAATCATTCGCGCTTATTTGTTGCGCACAGAGGGACTGCAAGGCTGCCATAAGATACATTTGAGTGCATGTTGAACGTGTTTGAAACTTGTCAACGTCGGTTGCTTCTGTTTGTCGCTCTAGTGGGACTCGGGCATAAGAGGTTTCCCGAAGATCATGCACCAACTAGTTTCAACAACAAGTCTTCTCAAATGTCGTTAAGTAGCCAGAGACAAAACTTGCGACGTCATGGCAGAAAAAATCATGGGCATGACACAAAAAAAAAGATGGGTGAGGGGTGTTATCGAGATATTCTGTCGCCAATATTTTGTCTCATCCTGCCATGAACTGCATCCGAAGTCACGGAGCGTCAAGTCCAATCACGGCACAGTAAGAGACCACGTGGTACGTTGCTTTGACTTGCGTGTAAGGACAGATGATGTTATTCTAGGCAAATGAAAACCTATTTTATGCACAAAAAATGCATAAAACATAACCCTGAAAAACCTAAATTCTTTTTGGTACTGAAAAAAAAATACCTATGGTTTTGCTCCTGTTTTCCCCGGGAAGCGGTTCAAGTTTTTCTTCAGTTTGAGGCTGTACCACCTTCAGGACTGCCACGGACATGACACTTCTCTGGCGTCATTAAGCGAAGATCGAAGGACCACATTAGAGGGGGCGATAAACATACCAGTCGGATACGTGACCAAAGCACCTTAGGCAATAAACGCCACGCGCTTGCATAAGTATCTTTGACGATGTTTCATCACAGCGAAAACTACCCTACACTGTAAACGAGAAGTAGCCCGGATGGGAGTTTTAAAGAATCGGATGCCGATTAAACTCCCAAGCCTAAAGCATTCACTCCCGCACATGGGAGTATAGAAACTAGAAACCACCACTTTACTCTGGTTGCTAAGGGACGGGGTATAAAAGCGACATCACCTGATTTGACTCCCATTTTAAACTGGAGTTCTTGTGCGTCAACACGCCGCAAGACGAAATTGGAGTTGAAAATACTCCCATCCGTCCACCCGTCTGCGGGAGATCGGCCGCCATTGACGCAGCCGACGTTTCCCCCGTCCCGCCCAGTCCCGGCTCTTGCACCAACGGGTTTCCCGTCGTGGGAGAGGACGTTATAATGGGTCCAAAGCGTTTTGGGGATGGTTTTTGTCAGAAATTCTGACGCCGGCGAACACCAAATATTACATCAGTGAAAAACCAATCACAAAATACGAACTTTTCGCTCAATCTGCGAATACCTAAAGGTTGAGGGTACTATGGGGAAGCAGAAGACAATCCAATCCAGTTCTTTTCGGGCAGACGCAAGTGTAGTGCAACCATTGTGTGTTGTTTTAAGGCCCTTTCACGCGATGCATTTTTCTGGCGCATCTTGACTCGCGAAACGAGTTTCGTGAAATGGATTCGACGTCTGAACAGGGCCGAAAAACGCTCGTCTGCATCTCCCTGGGTTTTCACGAAAAACACAGCCAACGACCTCTCGAAAAAGCTTTCACGTAATCTCAAAAGGATAAGCGAGCCGTTGGCGGGGCCCAGTGGCGGATTAAGGGGTGTGTGTGTGCGTGGGGGGGGGGGGGTCTGTCCGGATGTTCTGATCCCCTCTTGATTTGTGCATGCGTAAAAATTTAGGGCTGGGAAACAAAAAAAGGGGGGGGGGGGGCAGGAAAAAAGTAAATAAACACGGCGCGATCCACGGATGGATACGTAGGTTGTGTTTTCTTGGTTTACTCGAGTTCGGGTGCGTACAGGTCGGTGGCGCGTGGCAGCTTTCTCAATTTTTGTGCACTCGTAGTGACGAGCGCGAACACTGCATGACGCCGCCAAGAATGCTCTATTCGCGTTGTCGACGAGCGCGGAGAGCGCTGCCCGATGGCGGTGACTACCCAGAAGCCCACGCGCGAGCGCCCCATTCGGGAATTCGGGGCAGCTGGGGCCAGTGTGGTGCTCGAGGTGCTCATTTCTGCGATCTGAACCTGCCGTTCTTGCCGTGTGTCGTCTGCTGTCCACGTTTTCCCGTGCTGGTGTGCATATTTAACGTTCGTGCGCTCGACTGGGCGATTGTGCGCGTGGACGTGGACTGCTCCGAGGATGTGCTACCGCCGTTAGGCCTATCTCTAACGAGCTCGGGCCCATAGGCCTAACAGCCGGTGGTGGTTGGTGAGGTGCCGGCAAAAGCGGGAAGCTCCATGACGCGCCAAAGGTAGAGTTTATTAGAATTAAGTATGACCTAATGTGTGTGCTATATTTTATTATGTGCTAGTCGTTCGCATTGGCCGCCGTTCCGATCGAAACAAGCGTCATCGAATGTACGAGAACGGTGGACCCAGTGAAACATTTGAACCATTTGCCGGCCAGAAATTTTTATCTGGAGTGTCTCGGCTAGGTAAACGATAGTAGCGGTACGCGATGAAAGTGGGACTGAATTTTGCATTGTTCGTAAAGTTTCTGTGAAGTGCGCTACAATTTCAAACGCGTACATTGCGTAATTAGGCTTCGTCCGCTCTCTTCGATGTCAGTTTCTTGAATCGGCGTGGTGAAAGCCTACTATGATGATAACAGACTGGCCTTCTGTCAGAATGAGGTCGCTGTGGAATATCGATTTCATCGAAGCATTCCGGCGGAATCACCAGAGTCGCCTGGCACGACTCCGGCAAATCTGCCAAGCAGCTAGCTTCGACAAACGCGATAGTGTGATTTGTGTTTTGTCACATTTGTGTGAGATTTTGGAGAAAATAAATGCTGGTCTGCACTCGTTATCCCCAACATTTGTTTGTTTTCGAACTGCTAACCACTGCCCCGAATCGTTGTTTTGAAGCGTGTCCAAACCACGAGAACGAAAAGGTACCAACTGGGAAGCCGACATACGGTACGTGTAAAGACGACGCGGTTGCCACGAAGACGCGCATGCGCAAAGTGGCAGCTCGTCGGAGCGCGCTAGCCGCGGTGGTAAAGCAGACAGTGGCGTAGCCAGTGCGTGTTCAAGGGTCGAAACACCCCCGAAATTTCATGATTTTCTCTCTTTCCCTTTTCCATTGCCAGTTTTTTTTTTTCTTGTTTTGTGTGTGCTTTTTTTTTTGTTCGACAACCCACTACGGCGAGGGGCCGGACCCACAACATTCCAAAGCAAAACGAAGAAGGCAACACTGTCCGTGGACTGCGTGAGCGTGAGAACTACAAGTCCGGCTCCGGCTTTCCGAAGAGCTCTCGCCGAACTCGACAGTGTTATTAGCAACCAAAGCCTTTCTTCAGGCTCGCAGGTGCGAATGACTCCGCTCCTGACGTCACATAAGCCGCGAAATCCTGACCTCGAAGGACGCTGGCCTCGCCTCGGAAAAGGCAGGCGGCTTGACTAAAGTTCCCCTACTCTTTGAGTCTCAAGGACTCCACGCCACTACCAGGGCAGCGAAACAAAATTTCAAAATAGCAATACTCTGACTTTGCAAACCCTACAACCCTACAAACCGGACGACAAAATGACAAACAGCTTAGCTTTCTTTTTTTTTTTTCGTCCCGTCTTTTTCTTTGTTTTTGGGGTTACTCGCCTGTACTCCTTTAGTTTCAGTAATACGCCAACCAAAATGTAAAAAAAAAAAAAAGAATCGGGAGCGAAAAGCGGCAGCATATGCACCGTCGAAGCCACTTTGGAATGCTCAGAATTCTTTGGTTTCAAAGCGTACCTAGTTTACTTCTTTAATCGCTGCAGTGGGTGATGTTTATAATCTTGCGTTCAACACGTGAGTCGTGAAAGTTCCTTTACGTATATAGACTCTCAAAAATCAGTTCAATAGCCAAAGCTTTCGCTTAACGCTTTTTTTCAAGAATAATTATTGACCTACAACTTCAAGCGTGCCATCAACGTCTCCAACAGAGTCGGCACATTCACGTCAGGCAGCATCGTCCGCCCTATGCGAGAGCGATGTCATGGCCATGCGACGTCGGTTTCAATGTCGCAATCCTCGGTTTTGGGCAAATCACCAGTCTGTGCGGAGCATTCGTTTCATTAAACAAACTGTCTGAGGAAGTTCTGGTTTGGACACATATGTGAAGGGACCGCACCGCTTAGCGCGTCTCGGCGGTAGAGACAACTTGCCTTGGTCCCCAGGTCTTGTACTCTAATGTAAACCGCCTGCTGCAAATCCTGGCCACCATGCCCGTTAGCACCGCTGAGGCGGAACGTTCGTTCTCGAGACTCCGAAGACGGAAGCAATACCTGAGACGTGCCTGAGAGCTTCAACGTCCCAGGAGCGCTTGCTACGCCGTTCTAAGCTCAGACCAGAAGCTCCGCCTTCAGCGCGAGCTCGCTGGCTGCCGCTGGGCTTTGTTTGCGCGCGCCTTCGCGTTCAGGCTTGTGTCAGCAAGGGCAGAAAGCTCGCGCTGAAGACGGAGCTGTTAGTCTCAGCTAAGGGTGAACGGAGTATAGGGGTTGCGCTTCTGAACATTCACGGGAACGTCCAAGACAGCCCCGAAAGGGTCCTCTCGCTTCTTTCTATCGACCGACGGCGGCTTCCACTAAATGTTTAGACCCCACAAAACGACAGAAACGGCTACTTCTCTCTGCCACTTTGTCGTAAAACGACAACGAAGAACGGAAAGAACCCGAAACATGACCATAGCACGATCATTTCTGAAGAGTGTGCGCAGGAACAATGAGCGTCACGCTCATAGTTCCTGCTCATTGCTCGTTGCCCCGGTGCGCATTGCAGTTTTTATGTTTAATCGTATTCTAAACTTCGCTATTCTTTGGCACTCTGTCGTGGTTTTCAGTCATTGGATATCCGAGTGTTCCGCAGAGAAGTGAACGCACCGGAATATTTTGCGAGCCTGTCTGGACTTTTTTTTTTTTTGTTCAAAGCCCATTATTATATTTTGTGATTGCGTCTTTTCGTTGTTCCACATTAAAGTTCCCCTCTTTAAAGATCGGAAGAACGAGATAAAAAAAGGTTGAATTTTTGTCTCCTGAGAAACAGAAAAAATAGTAACTAAAAGTGTGTTTATGCAATTTCTTTTCTTCTTTCCTGAATAATTTTTATTTTATTTTTGAATGGTTTCAGCAAAGGAAAACATTTCATGAAAACATTTCCTGGCTACGGCACTGGCAGACTGCTTTCGAACTGTTCGCTTACCGGATCGCCGTGCAATGCTCAAGAAGGACAACGAGCTGGCGTGTTATCTGCGATGGGTGGAAAACGCATCAATCTCGCCGTGCCCTTTTATTTCGATATGGCGTAAAATGTTTGTCAAATATCAACAGGCAAAGTAACAAAATTTAGGCACACAAACAACTTAAATCATACTGTGAATTAAAGTCGCCCATCTTTATATTTAATCACGTGCAAAAATAATTATGTTCAAAATTACGGCATCATTTGCAACAAAAAAAATAAAGAGCGATTTTGTATCAAAACGAGACAGAATTATCTCCAATGTACCTTTCAAATTAAGGTTCCTGATGATTCTAGTGGTTTTTTAAGTAATATTTGTATCCGATAAAGCGATTTTCTCTTTTCGGTTTTGAAACCGAAACCGAAACAGGGTGCATAGGGCAGGTGGCGCTAGTTACCAATAAAACCTCCCCGTTCATTTCTTGTCACGGGCGTCCATAGCTTTGCGCTCGTCGAAGCCGTCGGTTGTTGCTCTGACGTTCGCGCTCATTTTTTACTTTTAACAACCTCAATTGCGAATGTTTCTTACTGTTCTTACTAGTACTTTGTTCAAGAGTGTCAAACGGTATCTGGGAGACGCCGCGTCTAGTCAGTGACCGTTCGCTGGCAGCGGGAGGGCTACGGAAAGTTGAAACGGCCGGTAAGCACAACTGTTTTCTTTGTTCAGAACGGAAGTGTTCCACTGTTGCCGTGGGCTTGCTGAGTTATGCTTTAACCTATCGCCCCTTTCCCTGGCAAATAGCGAGCGCTTGTTTCGCACTCGGACTCGTCTTCGTGTTTGAGCGACGGCACCGCCTTGTATCGCATCGCCTACTTTCGATGCTCGTAACGGCGCTTGTAACAGCACCGCATTCCTGAGATATCCACGTAACTGTCTACTGCGAAGTGGCACTGGCACAACCACTTTCGTGACTGCCACAACATCGCCAACACAAATATTGAAACTGAAATGTTGCGAGTGACTTCAGATTAAACTCCTCCGAAAAAGCAGCGCAGAGAACTTATGCGGCTCGCTCGACGCGCTTCGCCAGTTTCCCGCGGATCGGTTGGAGCGTTTTCAGAGGCCCTCTACTGCTCCGGGCGCGCACTTGAAAACGCGGCCGCTCGGCTGAAGCGCTGTACGGGCTCCAGATTTACGAGCGGCGCAAGAATCCGCCCGGCGAGCGCGTGCTATTTGCCAAGAGAAGGGGCTACTATACTTCGTTTCAGCTTGGGTCCAGACGCAGCTGATGCTACGAGCGCGAGCGTGTGGCCCTGAATAGTGCTTGCATTGCACGAGCGCGCGTGCTTGGCAGGGACGCTGGAAGCCCGGAGCTCGCGCTTGTAGCATCGGCTGCGTCTGGACCTAAGCTGAAACGAAGTATAGTATACTTGTGGCACTAGAGCGTTCGCAGATTTCTACGATCAGAGCTGGCTTCGCTATGACATCGCCACGTCAACCGGAGTCGTGTTGCAATGTCGTCGAAAGATGCTCTACCGCTGGCGCATTGTCGCGCCTAGTGTCAGGAAACTTTGCGTTCATCAGATGTAAGGGGACGATAGCTCCGCATTCTGTGACACGGGGAGCGGCAGCTGTCCCTGTGTCGCACGCCTATGACTTCGGCCTGAGTCGATTTGCTGTTGTCCTTTACTGACGAGTTCAGTATGTCAGCTGCGTCATTCAACTGACGACGAGACTGCAGACGTACATACACTTCATAGTCGTAAGTTCTTGGTATGTCGCTGTAGCTATTTGGTCCAACTAGTGAAAGTTGATCTTTGACTGTCGTTTAGCATTGTACATGTCGCCGTGAAGAGTGCTTAGCTGTCTATAGCCTACGATGTCAGCAAGACGCGGCTTCAGATTGTCTACGCTTCGAGCAATGACGCTACCTTGGCTGTACTCCGACAGTTGCTCGTTCAGCTGCAACGTCTGCATAGCATGTCTCACGTTCGTCTGCTGTGCCTACAGTGCTACTAGTAGTGACAGATCATCGTACATGTCGGAACATCACAGTGAACGACATGCAGGAGACACATCCTCACAGCGAAAACGTCACGAGACGGAGTTCTTGCAAAGATGCATACAGTTCGCGTAGAGCATATCTGGCAGCTGAGATGTTCTGAACTGACTTTTAGATGTACCATTACTTGTCCGAAAACAGATAGCGTAGCAGATACCTTACTGAATACTCATTTGACAGCACTTGCGAATAGACCGCATCTCTGATTTCAACCAGCTCTGACCACAGCACACCTACATCGCTAGCTAATTATCTGAGGCAATCATCTTTGTACCAAGTTCGATGAACGTTGACAATGCAGCGATCGACATGAGTAGCTCGTGCGTGAAGATTGCAACAGACGGCATTACTGCTTGAATGCACGACATTCGGCGCGTCTTATTTATTTGTCAGTTATGGCGGTGACAGTTATCTGTACAGTTGCAGAACGTACTGTTAATGAACGCAAACAACGATTTATGTTCTCGCGACTGTCGACAGTCAGTGAAAAGCTAGCAGTTTTCAGCTACAGAAGCTGCTGACTATTTCTCCGGAGTGTCACTCAGAACGTCGTCAGTGATATTCGTAGTGCGGACAGCATTTCGATAAGAAGTCAAGACCGAGGCTATGAAGTTCATGCGGTCAGCATTCGGCGTTATCCCTCTTCAGGCTGCCAGCATTTGCCATAGCAGGTAAAGCACATGTAATTCGTTCGACTGTCTTTAGACATCGGCGTGCTAATTTGCCATAGGCGCTAAAGCAAGTTGTGGCCCAGTATATAGACATGCTATAGCAATTTGCTACAGACGCGTTGACAATTTGTTGCTTGGCAGTGACGCTGAAGCCCGGAGCTCGCGCTTGTAGCATCGGCTGCGTCTGGACCAAGCTAAACAGTATAGTATACTTGTGGCCTGGGGCGATTTGCTGAATAGCGAAGTTGTGTTTGTCCTTTACCTGTCACGGGTTTCAGTATGTCAAATGCGCCAAGCAACTGAGAGAGAGGAAGAGACAAGAGTGTAAGAGCACGTCAGGACGCTGAGCTCTGGTTGGAATGATTAGTGGGTGGACCTAACGCCAGGTGCTTTGGTCTGCACTACATGTGTCGAACACATGCTGATGCAAGAGCAAAACGCCAGATGCTGGTGTTCCGCGTTCTAACTTGTTTGGCGAGTGCAATGAAGACAAAGGCAGCTAGGTTTAGATCTACTCACCAATCATTCCAACCAAAGCTCGGCATTCTGATGTCCCCACGCTGTCTCATTTCCCCTCTCCCTCAGTCTCCTGCCTAGTATTGTTACCTTCAATTCCCGTTTATCTCGTCCAGGTTTGCCACGTTTACATAAATGCGACTTGAGTGCGTCGACTTTAATTATTCTCAGAACTAAGCCGATGTGCCAATATTCATGCTAATGCACATCAAGTCCTACGCTAAGATGGCACCATGTTGTGTCACATCTCAAAGTTAAACCTGCGTTTCCGGCGCGAGCCGAACTTTGTAATCACATTATCTGGCCTGTGTTTCGCATGCGGGGAGCCCTTTCTGATGAGCATGAATATCTTAACCACTGTCTTTAATGCTCTGCAAGAAGTTACAGGATGCAAGAAAGCACTGAGAGTTCTGGGCCTCGCCATTCTAGAACAGAGGGAACAATACTGCACACGCCATGGTGAGCAAGATTGTTTCCAACTGGTTTCAAGACACTACCGCTACTTCTATCATGGTTGGACCACAAGGACGAGAGGTTCCGGTGCAAGCAGGAGCAGCGCTGAGGTAGGAGCTACTTTTTCTGCGGTACCAGCACTTGGAGCTCTTGACGCCGTTCCTGCTTACAACTTACCCTAGGAACTACCTCCGATGCGCAAGGCCATAGCAGGGGCCGCCCTCACCGAGCAGCTCAGCTATTCGCGACTCCAGCGAACTATAGGGGGTGCGCTGGTCAGGCAAAGTGGCGGACGAAAGGAGGTCGTTTTTGTCGTTCAGCACGCTGACCCCCATAAATTTCTTTCACTGCAGCGCAGGCACGTAGCCAGGATTTTGTTTCTGGGGGGGGCCTGCCTATGACAAATTTCTGTATGAGGGGGAGAGGCGAGAGGAGGTCCCAGCAAAATAGAAATTTTAGGGGGGGGGGGCTTAAGCCTTATGCCCCCCCCCCCCGGCTACGTGCCTGCTGCAGCTTAAGATCAGTGTTACATATGAAAGCAAAGCGATTTTAGGGGCGAAGCTCCTTAGGGTCCAGCCTTGTACGTCCGTCCGTCCTGCCAGCGTCCATGCTCACATAAAAAGAAAAAATGTTTGCGCTGTCGACAGGATTCGAACCTGTGCGGGGGAGACCCCAATGGATGTCTAGTCCATCGCCTTAACCACTCGGCCACGACTGCGGGACGAGTAGGGGGCTCTAATATGTGGTAGTAACTCAAGAGCTGGGGATGTCATGGATGAAACGTTGCATGTAGCCGCTTTACGTCTATACAGGAGAGGGCGCTGCTGTCAAATGCGTATATAATCGCGTTAAACTTTGCATGCATTGGCTCAACGTTTATAGACGAGAGGGCGCTGCGGTCAAATGCATATATAACCATGTTCTATACCAAACATTCTCTTTCTGACATGAATGAAAACAGAGCAGACGCCGCTTCGGCCCAATCAACATCATTCACCACGTGGAGATGCGGTAATTTTTTTTGACGGTAGGAACCTTCTAGTCAGTGCGTAAAAATGACACGGCGGAAGCATAAAAATAATTACTGGAAACAATGTTTGTTTCTATGCTGCCTACAAGAACCAAGCAGCGATAGCAGACGACAGAAACGACCTCCTTTTCTGAGCTTCTGGCGTTGCCGCTACGCGGCGCTGATTTCGCTGGAGACGCCAATATTCAGCTCATTTACAATGGCAAGAAGAGTTTGCGTTTGTTCTCGAGAGAAAATTACGGAGGGACACCCGAGATTGTGTACGGTTTTTGCCTAGGCACGTAGACAGGATTTTGATTTGGGGGGGGGGGGCGCCCATGTCAGAATGTTGTAATGAGGGGAAGGGGGAGAGGAGGCGTCAGCAAAAATGAAAGATTCTCGGGAGAGGGGGGGGGGCATGGGCACCCCTCTGGCTACTTGCCTGTTCTCAGCATTGTCTCCTGCAGGAGCTCCTTCCCATAATCCTCCCCATATGAAGATGCGATGCGACCTTCTTTTACTTGGGTTGCTAGGTCTAGCGGTTTGAACGCGATGCACTTCCTTAGTGCATTATGCCATTTATATGAGTGCATTCGATGCAACAACTGGAGCCAATGCAACTAAGTCGCATTCATGTAAACGTAGCTATTAGGCAGTTTTACAATGCGCACGCTAAAGCTTTGCGTACGCAAAGAATAGCCTCGTCGCCACTGCGCATGCGCCGAACGCTAACCACACTTTGCACTTTGCGTACGCTATTTTTTAGGAATTGCGTGCGTTCGCAAAGAGTCTGCGTTGCTTCGAGGAGGATTCGTGATGAGAAGTTGGCTAAAGCCAAGACGAGCACAGGTAAAAAATGGCGGTTCCCGGGATTGCGGCTCCGGCAGACATCGTGAGTGCGACGTTCACCACATGGGATCCGGCCAACTCGTCGAAAGCCAACTGGTCGACAGCCAGCTCATCGATGGTCAATTTGTCAAATAGGCCAATTCGTATTAGGGTAATTCGTCGAAGGGCAACTAGTCGAAAGAGACGTTCTGTCGAAGGGCGATTCCTCTAATGGGATAAATGACAGTTCGAGGTCAAATTTTGTGGTTTCTTACCTTTTGACCTAAATTTTTATTTGTCTGGATAGGGTAACTGTATATGCTCCGCCTTGCGGACCAGAGTACTGCAATGGGGCTTCCAGGGTGGCCATGTTGGATACAAGGCCGCACTGCGGGAAGCTATTGTCGCTTCTGCAAGAGCCCCGGATGCGGGAGCTACGCGATCGTCATCCGTGTCGTCTCCTTTCCAGCCTTTGAAAGCATTTTTAAAACACCGCTCGCGTTATAAAACAAAGCGATTATACTGTATCCAGTGGCTACACATAATGTTGAATGGTCAAGGAACCTTCAAGTTCGTTCTATTTTAGCGTAGGATGTATATTTCGCAAACGCAAAGTGAGAAACATGATCCGCCCGAAACTCGACGCCGGGAAGGTCGCTTTCCCGCACGAAGGTCGGATTCCAGCTCGGTGCACGTGACCGCTTGACCGGCTTCTCCGCCAATACGGAGTTGGCGGCAGAAGGAAAAGAAATGCGATACTCTGGCTCTGCAAGCAGAGCCTATACAGTTACTCTATGTCTGGACTGAGCGCAGTGCCCTCGTTAAGCCACAAGACTGAATAAAAAAAAAAAATCTTGAGAGGGCGAAGACAGGAAAGAACCTTGAGACAATTTGAAAAATGTGTCATCTCGGGATTGTCCTTTTGTTAATTTCCTTTATTACTTTTTGTAACAGGATCGTCGCAGACTGTCGCTGCGAAGTGGCTTGAACGGGTGGACAGGGTAGGTTAATACGTGCCCCAGTGTTACTTGCGCGACGTAGTGACCGTCCCTCACTGCATTGGCGTAGCCAGGGAGGAGGGTTATGGGTCTTCAGCCCTCCGTCCCCTGGTCATGACCATCCCAGCCACCTCGGCCATGTCTTCCCCCCCCCACGCACCCCCAAAAAAACAATTTACGCACTGCACCTTGAAAGTGACAAGTTGTTATTTTCAACAAGAAAGGGCACACTAGGGGTCAATTACCCTGCAGGATTTTAGGGATTACTATAGCGCAGTATTTGTTTTAAAATGTCAGGAAAAAAATATTTTGGCTTGTAAAAAGCGGCGTCCAGTTAGCCTCTGCGACGAGTGTTCCTGCGACGAATTGCCCTATGACGAATCGGCCTATTGGACGAATGAACCGCCGACGAGTTGACCGTCGACGAGTTGTCCTAGACCCTCACCACATCATCTCGACTGCGATCTACCACGCAGGACGACATTGCATTCCTATAGGAGGTGCACATCAGAAACGTTTAAATTAAGAGGACCCAGCAAGGTGGGCAATGATTGCCGGCAACTTGCTGCTTGCGACGCACAAACGTTTCTCGGCGAACGTACAGTGTGCGAAGGTCAGTACACGAGACCTCCCTTGCCTAGGCTACGCAAGTGGACATTACCAGTCGACCGCTTACGTTGCATTCTCATATTTAAACGAATCTAAAATGTTACTTTGAACCAAGAAACTTGTTTTTTCTCAAGTTACAGGATTTCGTGTGCAAAAAAAAAAGTGTTGCTGTTCCTTTGTGGCGTTGCAAGCACGAGGTGCTTAGGCTTTTTCGTTGCGGTGGAGAAACGTTATTCTGAAACACTCTGGCACAGCGTGCGCTAATGCAAGTGCCAAAATTAGTGCTAGCATAGGCTAAAATTGCGTACATTATTGTAAAACACCTTAATGTTTTGCTTGACATGTGTTAATGTGCACACGTT